>PVLC010042768.1:0-12814 GCA_004027655.1 Graphiurus murinus | reverse complement strand
ATAATCCTAGTATTTGGGAGGCTGAGACAGGAGGATCACAGGTTCAAAGACACCCTCAGCTTCTTAGTGAGGCTCTCCACAACTTAGTGAGATCCTCTTTCAAAATAAAGAATTAAAAAAAAATAGGGCTGGGGTGTAGCTTGGAGGTAGAATGCCCCATGCCACCAAAAAAGAAAAAAAAAACATGGCCTTATTGATGCACACACAACCATTAAAGGAGCCGGGCGTGGTGGTGCACGCTTGCAATCCCAGCATTTGGGAGGCTGAGACCAGAGGATCCAGGTTCGCGGCCAGCCTCAGCTACCTAGTGAGGCCCTCCGCAACTTAGTGAGACTCGGTTTCAAAATAAAGAATAAAAAATAGGGCTGGGGGTGTAGCTTGGAGGTAGAATGCCCCTGAGTTCAATCCCCAGTACCGCAAAAAAAAAAAAAAAAAAAAAAAAAAAAAAAAAAAAAAAAAAAAAAAAAAAAAAAAAAAAAAAAAAAAAAAAAAAGATACTACAACCATTAAAGGCAGAAGGACAGGTCCAAATATCTAAAAGTTTATTTGAAAATAAAGCAGTTTAAATTAAAAGAAAGACCTAATTTTAACTGTCCAGATCAATCTGTGTTCTGTCAGGCTAGAGTTCATCACACGAGCTTCTGCTGTGGGATAGAGGGGACTCTGCAAACCCTAAGGTTGAGGGGACTCTGCAAACCCTAAGGTTGCGTTCCTGTTGGGGAGGAGAATCACGACCCTACTAAAAACTGCCTTGTATCTTGATAGGCTGGCGTGCTATCTGTTGCCTCCAGTATCTGTAATACTTTTTCTGCATGCATTTAAAATGCAGATGGATGCTGAGAAGCATCCATCCCTGGGCGCTCCGTGGCTAGTCCTTAGTGGAGAGCTGCAGCAACAGGACATGACACAGTGGTCACACCGGCTGTGTGCAAGTGCCTGTCCCTCTGGACCCAGAGTTTTTTTGTTTTTTTTTGTTTGTTTTGTTTTTTTGCAGTACTGGGGATTGAGGGGATTGAACTCAAGGGCATTCTACCTCTGAGCTACACCCTCAGCCCTATTTTTTATTCTTTATTTTGAAACAGGGTCTGACTAAGTTGCGGAGGGCCTCACTAGGTAGCTGAGGCTGGCCGCGAACCCAGATCCTCCAGTCTCAGCCTCCCAAATGCTGGGATTACAAGCGTGCACCACCACGCCTGGCTTACATAAAAGTATTTTAATAATTATAGGGAACTAGGCTACTTTAATGAAAACTGTATTTGAGTTTATTTAGCTGTACATTAATTAATATACAGATTATCTAACCTCTTTCAAATTTTTCCTTACAGACCTGAAGATGTTATTGGACAAATCATTTGAAACTGATAAAAAGAAAACTGTACTTTCTGAGGAATGATCTGGGTAAAATGTAAAACTACTGACTTTCAGTATGTAGTTTTTAAATTCTTTGGGGGATAGTACTGGGGATCATGCTTAGGGCCTCAGCATGGTAGGCTACTGAGCTGTACCCCCAGCCTGTTAAAATTCATTTTAATAAATAAAAGATTAAAAGAACAAAGTAAGAATATAAATCAGAATGTGATTTATTACTTATCAAAGGTAGTTGTGAACAATGGCAAAAAATATTCAATGCATAACATTTGTAAGTCATGGAAGAAAAGTATAAGCTATATTAGTTGACAATTTTTCCAAATCAAATTCTTTTTTTTTTTTTTTAATGGTCCTGGGGATGGTACCCTGAGGCATTCTACCTCTAAGCGACAAACCCAGTCCTATTTTTTATGACTTATTTTGAAACAGGGTCTCACTAAGATGCGAAGAGCCTCACTAAGCAGCTGAGGCTGGCCTTGAACCCAGATCCTCTGGTCTCAGTCTCCCAAGTACAGGGATTACAAGTGTGTGCCATCATGCCCGGCTTATATAGATCTTTTTTTAAAGATCACAATAGGCTGGATGTAGTGGTGCATGCTTGTAATCCTAGTACTTTGGAGGCTGAGACAGGAGGATCACAAGTTTGCAGTCTCAGCAACTTAGGCTCTGTTTCAAAATAAAAGAATAAAATAGGGTTAGGGGTGTAGTTCGGAGGTAGAATACCCCTAGGTTCAATCCTACCAACCCCCACCCCAAAATAAATAAAAGTCAACAGTTTTATGATGGAAGTTGCTTTTACATGACTGCATTCCACCTGCTTCTAATTGCTCAGATCTGGGAAAAAACTGATTTTACATAACCCAGCTCCTATGGTGTTCTACCCTGCAGAAGGCCCCAAAGCCCAGCCAACCACACCGACAAGAGACAAGATGCAGGTGTCTTCGGGACCCGCTTTTCTGCCCAGGCAACCAGGCGGCTCTTGTTACTCAGCCCTGCGGAGAGAGCTTCCCTGAGTCCTCAGGTCCCCACCCTACTCCACCCTGCAAAAGCAATTCCTGAAAAAAAGCACAAAGATCAGACTCAAGTTATTTTGCAGATTATACACCGAACTTCCAAGTAATTATTCAGCTCACCTCTTCCCAAGTCAAAGTAGCAGTTACTGTCTAAAAAAGGGGCCAGTTATAGTGAGACCCCCTCCCACGTGATTTTATTGACCCCCACAAGATGGGTTTATGTTGCCCCACACACACATCAGGAATTTCCAGTGGTCTAATGTAAGTCTCCCCACACGAGTACCTGTTGGCTTTCCCATATGAGTTTCCGTTGGCCCCCTCCACATGACAAGTTCCTGTTGTCCCCCCCCCACGTGATGAGTTTCCACCCACCTCCATGCGTTTCCGTTGGCCTCCCATAGGATGTTTCCATTACCCCCGACGTGACTAGTTTCCGTTGCCCCTCCCCCCCCATGACGAGTTTCCTTTGGTCCAATATGAGCCTATGTGATGAGTTTCATTGCCCCTACCTCCATGTGAGGAGTTCCTTGATCTAATGTGAGCCTCCCCGTGTAATGAGTGTCGTTAGCCTGTGAGCCTCCCCAGTGAGGAGCTGCTGTTAGCCTACCGTGATCCTTGTCCCCCCACCCCCACTAGTTTCCATTGATCTAATGTGAGCCCCTCACGTGATGAGTTTCTATTGGTCTAAAGTGTGTTGACCCTCACGTGAGGAGCTGCTGTTAGCCTAATGTGACCCTCCCCACGTGATGAGTTTCCTTGGCCCCTCCATGTGATGAATTCCTCTGCCCCCCTCCCCTGCCCCATTAATTTCCATTGGTTTTCCTATGAACTTTCACGTATTCAGCTATCCAGAAGCTGACTTAACTTTTGGGTTTTCCTAAATTAAACATTTTGTGTGTGTGTGTGTGTGTGTGTGTGTGTGTGTGTGTGTGTGTGGTGCTGATGACCAAACCCAGGGTCTCACTGAACTACTTGCCTTGCACTAAATTAAAACTTTAACTGAGCCAGGTGTGGTGGCGCATGCTTGTAATCTCAGCATTTGGGAGCTGAGACTGGAGGATCCAGGTTCACGGCCAGCCTCAGCTACCTAGTGAGACACTCTGCAACTTAGTGAGACCCTGTCTCAAAGAATAAAAAATAGGGCTGGGGGTATAGCTCGGAGGTAGAATGTCCCTAAATTCAATCCCCAGTACCAAAAAAAAAAATTTCTTTTTGAGTCTTAAATACCCAACCTGCCTTGTCCGATAGTAGGTGATGAGACTTCTGTTTCTTAGGTGTCAGTTTAGATCTAGAATGTCTCGAAGCCGGGCATGGTGCCGCACGCTTGTAATCCCAGTACTTGGGAGGCTGAGACTGGAGGATCCGGGCCTGGCTCTGAATTCTTATCTTTATCTTTTGTTAGTTATACCTTGGGGCAATCTTTTTTTTTTTTTTTTTTTTTAATTAGGGATTGATCCCATAGGCATTCTACCTTTCAGTTACACCCCCAGCCCTATTTTATTTTTTAGTGCTGGGGATTGAACCCAGGCGTGTTCTACCTGTGAGCTATACCCCCAACCCTATTTTATTTTTATCTGGAAACAGGGTCTCACTAAGTTGTAGAGGGCCTCATCAACTTGCTGAGGCTGGCTGCATACATCCTCTCCCAAGTACTGGGATTACAAGCATGTGTTAGCATGGCTAACAATAAACTTTAGAACATGTTCATCATCTCCAAAAGAAAAAAACCAAAAACAAAACCCTGCACCCATTTGCTATCCCCTTGGTATTCCCCCACCCATCCCAATCTTTTGTGATGTTGTTGGTACTGGGGGATGGGACCTGGGTGCACTCTACCACTGAGCCACATCCCCAGCCTTTCTTTTTAGGCAGAATCTTGGTAAGTTGCCCTCCTGTCTCAGCCTCCAGAGAAGCTGGGATTGTAGGTACACACCACCGCACCTGGTCCCCTCCTAGTCTTAAGCAACTAAAAACTCTGTATGAATTTGCCTATTCTGCACATTTCATATACGAAGAATCATAGGCGATGTAGCAATTGGTCTCTCTCATTAGGCAAATGTTTTCAAGGTTCAATTTTTTTGTTTCCTGGTACTGGGAATTGAACCCAGGGTCATTCTACCTCCGAGCTACACTCCCAGTCCTATTTTTTATTCTTTATTTTGAAACAGGGCTTCACTAAGTAGCTGAGTTTGGCTGTGAACCCGGATCCTTTCTCAGCCTCCCAAGTACTGGGATTACAAGCGTGCACTACCACACCCAGCTCTCAAGGTTCAAATGTTGTAGCATGTATCAGTGCTTCATTTTTTTTTTTTTTTTTCAGTTCTGGGGATTGAACTCAGGGGCATTCTACCTCCGAGCTTTACCCCCAGCCCTATTTTTTATTCTTTATTTTGAAACAGGGTCTCACTGAGTTGTGGAGTGCCTCACTAGATAGCTGAGGCTGGCCTCAAACCCGGATCCTCCTGTCTCAGCCTCCCAAATGCTGGGATTACAAGCGTGTGCCACCAAGCCCAGCTTTTTTTTTTTTTTTTTTTAAATGAGCAAATAATACTCCAACGTACGGATATAACATATTTTATCTGTTCCTCCACTGACAGGTATTTGGGCTTCCACATCTGGCTATTGAGAATGGTGCTGGGTATAATTCTGTGTGGACATGTATTCAATTCTCTTGGCTATAACTAGGAATGGTATGTCTGGGCCAAATGGTAACAGTGTTTAACGTGTGTGTGTGTGTGTGTGTAAACACAGTGTTTAAAACGTGTGTGTGTGGTACAGGGAATAGAACCCAGGGGCATTTTACTTCTGAACTACACCCCCAGCACCACCACCCCCTCTTGGTGGTACTAGGGATGGAACCCAGGGACATTCTACCTCTGAGCGATTTTATTCTTTTATTTTTAAACAGGGTCTAAGTTGCAGAGAGCCTCACTAAGTAGCTGAGGCTGGTCTTGAACCTGTGAACCTCCTATCTCAGCCTCCCAAGTACTGGGATTACAAGCGTGCGCCACCACGCCCAGCTTACACCTCCAACCCTTTTTATATTTTGAAATGGTCTCACCAAGTTGCTGGGGCTAGTCTTGAACTTGTGATCCTCCTGTCTCAGCCTCCTAAGTACTAGTATTACAGCTGTGCACCACCATACCTGGCTTCTGTGACCTCATCTGGAATGGGGGCATCATACATACAATTAGCTGGATGAAGTCATGTTGGCATGGGGCAGGTCTCACACCTCAAGTCCCACGTGAGGGGAACTTTCAGACAGATACACCCACAGGGAGTGTGTGAGGACAGAAGCTGAGCTCAGGTGTAGCAACTGCCAGCTGAGGGCAAGGAGGCCTGCCAGAGCCTCCAGAAGCCAGGAGGGGCCTGGCCAGGTTCCCCACAGCCTCAGGTGAAACCAACCCACCGCCACCCTCGGCACTGGCCTCTGCCCACAGAACCCTGAAGCCAAGCTTTGTGCTGTTGAGGCCAATCTGTTTGTGGTGCTTTCCAGGGCAGCCCCAGCAATCTAATCAAGTGTGCAGCATGCAGCCCGTCAGGACGAGCACCATGGCCTCGCTCCAAGGGTAAAGAGGGCAATTAGTTGTGGCCGCCAAAACCAGGGAGCCACAGAGTTTAAGAACAAATGATATGACTGTTCCTTTATGTGTTTATTTGCTTCAGTCAGGACCGGGCGACTTTCTTGGATTCCCCACCCTTGAGCCCCTGTACTTTTCCAAGGCTTTCAACAGCTGCGATATTCCCATGCGGAATGGCTCCACAGTGTTTATCTGCACACTGCAGCGACCATGCCTCAGTATCTGTACTTGGTGGAGTAGTCCTTGGGAGACACCACCAGGCCCCGGCCTTTGCGGGCCCCGCGGTAGACAGTCTCTGTTATGTCCACCATCTCCTGCTTGTCTTCCATGGCCCAATTAATCTTATTGTTGTTGCCAGTGCCCAAGTCAATCATGATGTGTTTATTCCTGCAAAGAGAAAAGGACATTGATGCTTATGGAATTCCACAAAAAAAAAAAAAAAAAAAAAAAAGTATTACTGTGGCTGGGCCAGGTGGTGTATGCTTGTAATCCCAGCATTTGGGAGGCTGAGACCAGAAGATCCGGGTTCTCCACAACTGAGACCCTGTTTCCAAATAAAGAATAAAAAATAGGGCTGGGGGTATAGCTTGGAGGTAGAATGCTCCTGGGTTCAATCCCCAGTACCGCAATAAATAAATGAATGAATGAATAATAGTATTACTGTGGATTATTTGGATGAGTCTAATCTAATCCTGAGAATCCCCCTTTTTTGTGTGTGGTGCTGGGGATTGAATCCAGGGGCATTCCACCTCTGAGCTACACCCCCAGCTCAATTTTATTTTTGTTTTGAAACAGGGTCTTGCTAGGTTGATGAAGAGTCTCACTACTAGCTGAGGCAGTCCTCAACCCTGTAATCCTATCTCAACTCTCAACCTCCCAAATACTGGGATTAAGGCATGTACCACCATGTATGGCTTCTGAGAACTCTTTAAAAACAGAGGCAGATAGAGCCTGAGGTCAGAAGGAGTGTGTAAAAGCCGGGCGTGGTGGTGCACGCTTGTAATCCCAGCATTCGGAGGCTGAGACTGGAGGATCCGGGTTCAAGGCCAGCCTCAGCTACCTAGTGAGGTGCTCCGCAACTTAGTAAGACTCAGTTTCAAAATAAAGAATAAAAAATAGGGCTGGGGGTGTAGCTCGAAGGTAGAACGCCCGAGTTCAACCCCCGTACCGCAAAAAAAAAGGAGTGTGTAAAAGGACTGGATATGCCAACTGATGCCCTGTGAGAATGGATGGCCTCTGAGAGCAGTGGCCCAGTGGACAGCTGCAATGTATGCAGAGGCCTCAGACATACCACTGCATTCAGTCAATCCAACAAACTGAATGAGCCAAGTGGATTCTTCCCAGACCCTCCAAATGAGCACTCAGCCCACAATTCTGTCTGGTGAGATCTTTGTCCAGCAGAGAATCCAGCTGGCCCCACTGGACCTACAGAACTGTAAGCTTATAAATTGATGCTGATTTTTAGTGCTGCATTTGTATAGAATATAAAACCAATACACACTTGTACAACCCACCCAGACCTTTCTTACAATTAGGAAGCTCCGGTTTTTGCAGTATAGCCTAATGTTCATACTGCTATTTACCAACCTTTGTTTAACTACAGAAAGAAATATTTTTTTCTTTCTTTTTTTTTGCGGTACTGGGGATTGAACCCAGGGGCATTCTACCTCCAATTTATTCTTTATTTTGAAACAGGGTCTCACTAAGTTGTGGAGGGCCTCACTCCTGTCTCAGCCTCCTAAGTACTGGGATTACAAGTGTGCGCCATCACGCCTGGCTACAGAAATTTTTACAGTAACATTGTCCAATGGTGATTTCTTTCCAATAGAAATTTTTGAGCTGATAAAATAATCTTGCATATATACTAAAAATAATTAAGTTCAAGTTTTCCTCTTTGAGCCTTACAAAAGAACATTATATAAAGTCATGGGCATCATTTAATTAGGGAGCTACTTAAAAACATTTTTTCTGGGCATAGTGGTGCACACCTATAATCCCAGTACTTGGGAGGCTGAGATTGGAGGATTTGCAGGTTCAAGGACAGTCTAAGCAAGTAGTGAGACTCTCATCAACCATGAGACCCTGTTTCCAAATAAGAAATGAAATTGGGCTGGGAGTATAGTTTGAAGGTAGAATGCCTCTGGGTTCAAACACACACACACTTTCATCAATTAATTACATTTAAAGGCATCTTAAATGTCAGCAAAGTCTTCCAGTTCATTATATACTTCACTCAGGCTGGTTACAATTGGCTTGATACAAACTACATTGTGATATGGCTGTATAACCCATTTCCTTTAAGTAATAGGATCTAGCCTGATCACACCATACTTTCAAGCCAACATTCCATCTAATTAATGACTTTAAGATAACATACCTGAAGAAAAACATGACAGTACACGGATCGTATAATTCATACATTTTGTTGAAGTCAGGTACTTCTGTAATATCCACAAGATAAACAACTGCAAAATTTTTAACCTAAAAGTAAAGGAGATTAACAAGTAAATTTGGCTTTCATTTCATAAAAGCTAATTAAAAAATCAAAAGCAAGAATATAGCCAGGCATGGTGGCACACACTTGTAATCCCAGCATTTGGGAGGCTGAGACCAGAGGATCTGGGTTTGCAGCCAGCCTCAGCTACCTAGTGAGGCACTCCGCAACTTAGTGAGACCCTGTTTCAAAATAAAGAATAAAAAATAGGGCTGGGGGTATAGCTCAGAGGTAGAATGCCCCCGAGTTCAATCCCCAGTACAAACCAATTGTCTGACATTTTCCTCGCAGAGCCAAGGCACAGGAAAGCCACGCCACACTGTAGAACTCTGACCAGCTGGTACCCAACCCTCACCAAGACACTTCTCAGGCAGTCAGGCACTAGCCCAACTGACTGAGCAATAGAAGTCCTGTAGAGGCGCAGTCAGGGCTGATCAAGTTGAGCCACAGGACCCTCCACAAATACTTACAACATGGAACGAGCTGCTGCTCAGAACACGCTGAGAACTTTCAGCCATCCATTCCCCAGTTATTCAAGTTTGAACACTTGCAAATACTAACAGTATCACCCCAGGTGATACTGTACACATTGTAAGTTTTCTTTAACTCCGAGTTTATCAGAGAAGTTTAGGAATAAAAAGATCAGAATCACCTCCAATCCCATACTCAGAAGCAACTGCTACTAATATTTTTGCTATATTCTGTCTTGCATTTATTCTAAATCTGTTTGAAAAATCTATTTATACTGTTTAACAATGTAAGATCATAGAGTTATCATACTGTACACGTCCTGCTTTTTTTTTTTTTTTTTTTTTTGCAGTGTTGGGGATTGAACTCAGGGGCATTCTACCTCTAAGCTATACTCCCAGCCCTATTTTTTATTCTTCATTTTGAAACAGGGTCTAAGTTTCCGAGTGCCTCACTAGGTAGCTGAGGCTGGCTGCAAACCTGGATCCTCCAGTCTCAGACTCCCAAATGCTGGGATTACAAGGGTGTGCCTGGCTCACTTCTAGCTTTAATACAAGCATTTCCTTACATAAATTACCTGCCCACCCAAAACATTATTCCATCAAGTGACAAGGCTATTATTTACCATTCTTCTGTTTATTTTTTTCTGATTTTTTGTGAGGATTATTCACCTGTGTACACTTTTACCTTTAAATTTGTGTGCATACTTTATTATTTTCTTTTTTTTTTTTTTTGCAGTACTGGGGATTGAACTCAGGGGCATTCTACCTCCGAGCTATACCCCCAGCCCTATTTTTTATCTTTATTTTGAAACAGGGTCTCACTAAGTTGCAGAGTGCCTCACTAGGTAGCTGAGGCTGGCTGCGAACCCGGATCCTCCGGTCTCAGCCTCCCGAATGCTGGGATTACAAGCGTGCGCCACCACGCCCGGCTCCATACTTTATTATTTTCTAAAAATTAATCCTAAAATAGGATGTCAAGAACAAAATCTTGACATGCTAAAGGCTCTCTATAAACACTGTCTCAATGCCCACTAGGAAGCTTATACCAACTTATATTTATTACTAGCTGAACTGTATCCTCCCCCAAAGATATGAAGTCCTAACCCCTAAAACTGAGAATGTGACTTAGGAGGAAAAGCGGAGACCACCAGAAACTTGGGGAGGCCAGAGGGCGCACAGGCCTGCCTGAGCTTTACTTTGGACTTCTGGTCTCCAGAACTGTGAGAGAATAAACTTCTGTCATTTTGAGCCTCCAGTGTGTTGGTCTCTTGTCATAGCAGCCACAGGAAACTAATACACACAATAGTCTTCATATAAAATGAACTCGAAAATCTGGCTGCAATTTATGAGTGAGTAACCTGATCCCTGGGATCTGCTTTAAATACTGCTGCACAGCAAAGAAGGTTAGAAAACACAAGACTGGCAAATACTGATACCTGATGGAGTGATAGAAACAGAATAGTACGATTCTTTTGTACTGGAGACTGAACCCAGTGGCATTCTATCTCTGAGCTACACCTCCAGACTAATTTTTTATTTTTATTTTGAAACAGGGTCTCACTAGGTTGATGAGAGTCTTGCTACTTGCTGAGGCTGTCCTTTAACCTGTGATCCTTTGGTCTCAGCCTCCCAAGTACCAGGATTACAAGCATGTGCCACCATACCTGCTCCCCCAGTTTTTAATTTTTATTTTGAATCAGGGTCTCATTAAGTTGCTGAGGCTGGCCTCAAACCTGTAATCCTCCTGTCTCGGCCTCCCAAGTACAGGGATTATAGATACATGCCACTATGCCCAGCTTTACTTTTGGAATAAGAAAAGAAAGCTGAGCTGGGTGTGGTGGCACACTTGTGATCCCAGCATTTAGGAGACTGAGACCGGAGGATCCAGGTTCTCGGCCAGCCTCAGCTGCTTAGTGAGACCCTGTTTCAAAATAAATTCTCATCAACCTAGTGAGACCCTGTTTCAAAATAAAAATAAAATAGGGAGCCGGGCATGGTGGCGCACACTTATAATCCCAGTACTTGGGAGGCTGAGACCAGAGGATCTGGGTTTGCAGCCAGCTTCATCTACTTAGTGAGGCCCTCCGCAACTTAGTGAGACCCTGTTTCAAAATAAAGAATAAAAAGCCGGGCGTGGTGGCGCACGCTTGTAATCCCAGCATTCGGGAGGCTGAGACCTGAGGATCCAGGTTCGCGACCAGCCTCAGCTACCTAGTGAGGCACTCCGCAACTCAGTGAGACTCTGTTTCAAAATAAAGAATAAAAAGGGGGTGGGGGTGTAGCTCGGAGGTAGAATGCCCCTGAGTTCAATCCCCAGTACCGCAAAACAAAAAAAAACAAAATAAAGAATAAAAAAATAGGGCTAGGGGTGTAGCTCAGAGATAGAATGTCCCTGGGTTCAATCCCCAGTACTGCAAATAAATAAATAAATAAGTAAAATAAGTAATAAAATAGGGCTGGGGGTATAGCTCAGAGATAGAATGCCCCTGGATTCAATCCCTAGTACCACAAACATAAATAAACAAATAAATAAATGGAAGAAGGAAAAAAAAAAAAAACAAGAAAAAAAAATCAGATTTATAGTCAGGTCGTGGTGGTACACACCTCTAATCCCAGTACTAGGGAGGCTGAGACAGGAGGATTGCAGATTCACAGCCACTCTCAACTTAGTGAGGCTGTCAGCAACTTAGCAAGACCCTGTTTCCAAATAAAAAATAAAATAGGGCTGGGTTGTAGCTCAGAAATAGAATGCCATTAGGTTCAATCTCCAGCATGACAAAAAAAAAAAAAAAGAAAAGAAAAGATATATCATATTAACCTAAAAGTTGCTTAATAAATAAGCAAGATACCAAAACAAAGACAATCTTTTTGTGTATATCTGTGGTACTCAAGACTGAACTCAGGGGCATTCTACCTCCAAGCTACACACCCAGCCCAAATTTTCTTTTCTTTTTTTGCAGTACTAGGGATTGAACTCAGGGGCGTTCTACCTCCGAGCTACACCCCCAGCCCTATTTTTTATTCTTTATTTTGAAACCGGGTCTCACTAAGTTGTAGAGTGCTTCACTAGGTAGCTGAGGCTGGCCTCAAACCCGGATCCTCTGGTCTCAGCCTCCTGAATGCTGGGATTACAAGAGTGTGCCACTATGCCCATCCAAATTTTATTTTCGAAATAGGGTCTTGCCAAGTTGATGAGAGTCTCACTACTTGCTGAGGCTGTCCTTGAACCTGTGATCCTTCTGTCTCAGCCTCCCAAGTACTGGTATTAGAGGTATGACTAAAGACAATCCTTTAAAACTAAGCTTTGATACTCTCAACAAAGCCTGCGAACATGTTTTGTTCACTGGACTATAAAATTTTAAAAATATGCTATCAAGTTGGATTTGGTAGGACACTTGTAACCCTAGTACTTAGGAGGCTGAGAAAGGAAGATTGCAAGTTCGAGGACAGCCTCAGCAGTGTAGCCATACTCTTAGAAACCTACCAAGATCCTGTTTCAAAACAAAAAATAAAAAAAAATTAAAATGTGCTGGAGGTACAGGTTGGAAGTAGAATGCCTCCGGGTCCAATCTCCAGTATCAAAAACAAAAACAAAAAACAGGGCTGGGAGTGTAGATCCGTGATAGAATGCCCTGGGTTCAATCCCCGGTAAACACCCAACCACCACCACTTTAAAAAAAAAAAAAAAAAGCCGGGCATGGTGGCGCACGCTTGTAATCCCAGCATTCGGGAGGCTGAGACCGGAGGATCTGGGTTCGCGGCCAGCCTCAGCTACCTAGTGAGGCACTCTGCAACTTAGTGAGACTCGGTTTCAAAATAAAAAAATAAAAAATAGGGCTGGGGGTATAGCTCGAAGGTAGAATGCCCCTGAGTTCAATCCCCAGTTCC
>PVLC010042767.1:0-12799 GCA_004027655.1 Graphiurus murinus | reverse complement strand
GAGGGCACATGAGCTTCTTGGAACACCTCAAATATAACAGAGAGAGCACTTCCCACTCCACAGAGAGGACACCATGTATGGACAAAACACTAATGTTGACAGTCTGGATCTTAAATGTCCTCAAAGGCTTGGTGGTCAGCCTGTGGTGCTACTGGGAGGTGGTGGAGCCTTTAAGGGGTGGGACCCAGAGGAAGGACGTTGGGTCATTGGGGCATGCCCAGGAAGGGGATATGGGGCACTCTTTTATTGTTTCCCAGCCACCATGAGTTGAGCAGCCTCCTCCGCAGCACACTGCCCCCGTGATGTACTGTGCCACCACAGGCCCAAAACTAACAGGGCCAAGGAGCCACAGACTGAGACCTCTGAAACTGTGAGTTGAGATAAATCTTCCCTCCTTTTAAATTGTTTATCTGAGGTATTTGTCATAGCAATGGAAAGCTGACTAATACAACAAGGAATATACAACAGAAAGAAAAGGCTGTTCTAACAGGTTTGCAATGCAGTTCAAACAGACCATGTACAATTAAAAAAAAAAACTTTAATAGTATTATAAAGTACTACAAGGCTGCAAATGTTTGAGTTATAAGGCCTTTCCCTCCTGGTTTCTACTATACTTATAAAAGTCTCATCTGTCATAGCTTTCACTGTAATTATAATTAAGAGACAGAATACTTGGCCTAAACAGTAAAAGGAAAAACTTGAAAGAAGGTAGGGCACATTCCCTTCCTTTTCTGCTCCCTCATTTCTCCAGTCTCCAGAACATGGGCCTTTTGAAGACTGTTTGGAGATGTTTCAAGGTCCTCAAGGGCTAGCTTTATTCTTCTCTGTAAAAGAGTAACTAGTGATTCCACTTCAGTTTTTCCAGCTGCTTCTTTATACTGATCTGGTCCAGGACTTAAAAGGGTAGGTAATCTGTTATAAATTCTAAAAAGAATCCTAGGTTCAGAGGCAGAAGGTATACCTTCCATTTCCACCTTTTTTTCCTTGGTACTGGGGATTGAACCCAGGAGCAAATGCTACCTTCAAGCTATACCCCTAGTCCTTTTTGTTTTTCATTTTGAAGCAGAGTCTTGCTAAGTTGCTGAGGCTGGCCTTGAACCTGCAAGCCTCCTGTCTCAGCTTCCCATGTACTGGGATTACAGGTATGCGCCACTGTACCCAGATTCCAGTTCCTCTTCTAATGCTAGGCTGCCATGAGGAAATTGCTTAACTCTTCTCCACGTTTCAACATCATCTTAAAGTGGGATTTGTTTCAGAAAATACAAAAGCAAAACTCATGTGAGAGAGTAACTACTACAGTAGTGCTCAGTACATACAGTTGATGTGAACATTCACAAGAGGTGAACTCTGCGATTTCTCAGAACCAGATCAGATTCATTCGTTCATTCAGTGAACTAGTATTTTTATTAAGCATCTAATATGTGTCAGGCTCTCCACAGAGCACTTGTGAGAGCTGCTGGAGCTATGAGCCATTCAGCCGCTACTGGCTAGATTTTATCTTCAAATTACCTCTTTTCTAGTGTGTTTTTTTTCCCCTTTTGGAAAATAGTTAAGAATATGTGTCATGTTTGCTTGCTTAAGTTGTATCTATTTGCAGCATTTTGGAATGAAGCCCATCCCTCCCTGGGCTTTAATGTACATCAAAAGTCCCACAGTCGGTGTTCTTTCCAGGCACATCAGTCAGCACAGTCTCTAAGAAGGTCTCTCTTGGGCTTGATAAAAGAGAACTAAAATATATCTGGACTTCATCAAGTCTGGTTTTCAGGCTGTCGTGGGAGGCTGGAATTGGTAAGGATACATTAAATTATTAAGAATGGAAGTTTCCATTAGTCAAAGGAGAGATGCAGTAATGAACAGCACATAAAGATAATGAGTAGGCACGCACACGGCGCACCAGGTCCCATCTGACACTTATTCTGTAATGCGAACGTGCCCCTCCTCACTCTGTGGCAGCTGAAAGCCAAAAGTGTAACAGGCAAATATGTGAATAGCAAGCCCTGCTCAGTTGAGTCCCTCATTATGACCAAATAAAGGCAGGCTAGCTTTTTTGAAGCTGGGATACAAAGAGCACCTTTCTAGTGGACAATCAGTTACCCCAAGCACTGCGACTTGGTGCGAGTTTTATTGGTTACAAATGAACAATAACATCTGGCCATTTGAAGGATTCCTTTACACTATTAATTCTGGGGAAATCACATATAAAACTATCCATTAAAATGGAAAAGCTGTTCAGACCTCAGGGAAGCTAATTTACCCACAAGCATAGGAGTTTATAAACATATTTTTTTGGCAAAATTGTTGAGAAATCACGTCAGTGGCTTCTCTTTTCCCTAGTCTACATTAATATTAGAAGAAGAAGGGCTCTCAAATTAAAAAGGAGAAGCAGGGCGTGGTGGCACATGCTTGTAATCCCAATACTTGGGAGGTTGAAATAGGATCACAGATTCGCAGCCAGCCCCAGCTACTTAGTGAGACCCTGTTTCAAAATAAAGAATAAAAAATGAGGCTGTGGGTGTAGATTGGAAGTAAAATGCCCCTGGGTTTAATCCCTAGTATGGCAAAAAAAAATTAAAAAGGAGGAAATAACATGATTTCAACTCTTCTTTTTGAATGCCCATCTTTCCCATACTATGATGAGAGAAAGGAAATAAACCAGACAGATAGGGAGTACATTCTTTGGGGAATCCCTGGCAACCCATATACAGAAGGGGCTGACACTTTGCATTGCCTCAGTCATATTCTTTGTGAAAAAAAAAATGTATGGTACTGGGATTGAACCCACGGGCATTCTACCTCTGAGCTATACCCCCAGACCTATTTTAATGTTTTATTCAGAAACAGGGTCTCACTAAGTTGCTGAGGGCCTAAGTTGCTAAAGCTGTCATCTAACCTGCAATCCTCCTGTCTCAGCCTCCCAAGTCCTGGACTATAGGCATGCACCACCAAGCCCAGTTTCTTTGTGAATTTTAACTCCAGACTGTACAGTGCACAATCAGTGTGCAGTGCATCGTGACTCTATCCACAGGGCACCAGCGTGGGAAACGACCGTGTGCCTAGCCCAGGGAAATAGCTTGTTGCCTTATGAGATAGTTCAGTCCTAAGAAGTTAAGGGGGAAAAAAGGGTTTGCTGACTTTAATAATTGCTCAAGAAGTTCCACAAATAGACACAGAAGTATCTGAGAATTGTAAAAGATTTGATTCTGTAATCACAAGAGAGGAAAATCTTTCCATGTGACTGATCTTCAGAACAAAAGCCACCCTGGGCATGGCTGAGCAGTTTTCTTTTTTTTCACACCCACACACCCAGTGGAGCACGTCAGCAAGCAAAGAACAGTCACCAAATTTTCATTGCTGAAACATACTGGTGAGAGGTGCCTCTCATTCGGCTGATTTTGAAAACATTATGCCCTGTAGTTTGCTTTTGTTTCAACCAAAAAAAAAAATGGAGTTGTTACTCTAAATATATGGCATTTAAGGACAAGGCAGCCAGAGGGAAAAATAAGGGATTTCTATCAGACCAGATGAAGGCTTGCCCATGGATCTCAGTCAGGTGACCAAGCATTATTCATATACGAAGTTTTGTTAATGCAAAAACTTTAGAAAGGCATAGTGAGTCTGTTTCACTGGGATGCTCGAGGATGTGCTGTAAGCAGGATCTCTGCAAAGCAGGAATGAAAAGGACAGGACCACTCTAGGGTCAAGTGGCCCTCATGCTGCTCTCCTGCCTTCCTCATGCCAGGCCTCTCCATAGAGGCAGCAGCTGCTGTGTTGGGACGTACCTGCAATGACAATTTCCCTTCTAGGCCACTCCTGGATGCTCATAACCCTGGAATTCTCTGCTCCAAATGGCTGAAAGCCAGCTTCCAGGGCCTATGTGAGTCTTCACCATGCCAAAGGTGGAACACCTCATAGCCAGTGTGTGTACCGTACCAAGTCTGAGGGGTGGCCGTGGGCAGCTGGTGGCTGCTGGGTGTGGATACAGCCTGAATAAGCAAGCTGGCTTGTCCACACACATTCTTTTGAAGCTTCTTCACTTGCATAGTAGAGCCAGGGCAAGAAGAAAAAGCTTAAGGCTGTGAGATAGGACAGCCTCTTGTCCTGGGCCCAAAAATGTTAGGGATAGGCCTGGATTAGGACAAATCACAGACTGAAATGGGTACTTTTTGGTAATTAAAAAATCTCTCTCTCTCTCTCTCTCTCTCTCTCTCTATCTCTATCTCTATCTCTATCTCTTTCTCTTTCCTTTTCTTCTTTCTCCTCCTTCTCCTTCTCCTACCTCTATACTCACAGGAACCACAAAACTTATTATCCAAAAAATCAGGACACCATTGAAGATGGTGGTCACCAGCTCAACAGGTAAGGCCAAGACTGTCCTGCCAATTGGGTTAAAAGGTCAAGCCAGCCACAGTAAGCTGCAGATAGTCATGGCTTATAATGATCTCTCCCTAACACTCAGCCCAGAACTCCATGCAGAACTGCCATCCATCGGCAGCCAGCAGTTTTCTTTCCCATTGAATTTTCCCCTTTCATTAGAGAGCATTTATGCTCCATGTACCCAAGAGGTAAATAGAGCCTCCTTCTTGTCATTTACAGCAGACTCTGGGCGTGTAACAGAAAGCATCATATGTAGTTCCAACTTCTGTGGTTGTCTGAAAAGGCTGTTCAATCTGTTAAATTTGTAGGTTGGCATCCTAAATAAAGGGCATGGAAAATGAGAAACCTAAGACACCAGGGAACCATCAGAAATCCCTGCAAATGCAGCAAAGAAGGTTGGATATGAGGATTCCTGGAGGAGGCAGAAAATCAAAGACAAATAGTAAGCAGAAATTTAAAAGGAAATGGTGGATAGTCTTTCCTGGAGCCAAGCCTGCACTGGGCTTACAAATGCAGGATTTAACCAGAACCAGCCAGTGATTTCCAGAAGCTCATGCCCTGGAGGAGGGAATTTCTGGGAAGGCCTAAGGCCACATCCTTGGCACCTGGTTAATATGTCTCCCATGCTGCTTCTTGGCAAATTCCAGTAGCCTGATTTCATCCCACAGTTGCACAATACCACAGACACAGATGCATACACATACATGTTTTGTTCCTACAATGCTTCCAGTTTGTCCCACTGTCCACCATCATTTACACCAGTGGTTCTTCTCAAACACGGCCACACATCACAGATACCCTTGTGGGGAGCTTCTCTAGTGTGCAGATTCCCAAGCAGCATCCCACAAGGTCTAAATCAGGAGATCTCCAACGAGGCTGAGACATTCCTACAAGAATGAAATGATCCAGAGGACTCTGAAAGCAAAATATTCTAACCCCAGAGAATCTCAGCTCCATAACTGGGCCCTATGGGACTCTGTCCACCAGGACACAGCCACACCCTCACACTTTTTTTCTAGTCTGTCTTATGCTGGGGTCTTCCCAGAGTCATCTGAAGATGGTTGGCCCAACACCATGGCAACGAGGTACCACAACAAACAAATGTCCTTTTCTTTCATGGTCAACCAACTGCCAATTCCTACATGTCCTGAAATGTTTCTTCTAGTCATTCCTTTTCACAAGAAACTATTCAAGCTTTATTAAGAAATAAAAGAGCCAGGCGTGGTGGCGCACGCTTGTAATCCCAGCATTTGGGAGGCTGAGACCGGAGGATCCGGGTTCACGGCCAGCCTCAGATACCTAAGTGAGACACTCCACAACTTAGTGAGACCCGGTTTCAAAATAAAGAATAAAAAATAGGGCTGGGGGGATAGCTCGGAGGTAGAATGCCCCTGAGTTCAACCCCCAGTACCGCAAAAAAAAATAAAATAAAAAATAAAAGTACACTCCTGCAACAAGTTGATGGTAACTTTACAATGTTCCACTTCTTTTTATTGATGGCCTTTAGTTTCTAATCCACTGATAAAACTATTCCTTTGCTTGAAATTTTACCCCATTTCTTTCCTTCTCTTCCCTTTCCTCCCCTACACACACACACACACACACACACACACACACTGTGACCTATGGGCTTTTTGTTAAACTAATGATTCTCCAGGAACAGGCATCAATGTCTCCAGGACATCATCTAATTTTTCTATTTGTGCAAATGAACCAAATGTTTCCAGTGGGTAAGAAACACTGCTAGTTTCCTCTTTGATTCATCCAGAATATAGATGGGAGGAAATCATGGCAATCAATCAACTTGAATTTTATGTCTTACAAATAGCATAGTAGAGTCAGAAACAAGTCCAAATTTATGAATAATTGGCATAGAAGGATTAATGAAGTAATTAAAATTGGAGAGATGCAATCAGGTAGAATTCCTTCCTTGTCAGTGGAAGGGCATAGGAAGACTTTAGTCATAGCTTTGGATGTTATTACTACCTAACCTGCAGAGACGTCAGCTGTTGACAGAGTAGAGGAAGTGAAAGAGTGCCACTCCTCTGGCACAGCTCTGAGTTCCCATGATAACCAGTTCGGCAAGGCAGTCAGAGAACTGATTGCCACTTCCCCTGGAAGCAGTCCTGCCTGTCTCCAGGGGTATTCCTACAGCTCTCAGGGAGGGACCCTCTCTAGGAAAGTCCTCTCTGATCCTGACAGGCTGGAGTTTCGACAGCAAATGGTAATTGTTTCTCCTTGCTGAGGAAGCAAGTCAATATTGAGCATCTTATACCAGTTTCTATTCATCATACTGACATGGCTTTGGAAGGCATGAAGCTGTAAATAGTAAAAGTAAAAGGATCAGATCTAAATGTGGGAAATGCACTGCCTTCCTGACCTGCTGATAAGCTGAAAAAATGTCTCCTCAATATACTAGTCCTTAGCATACTATTATTTTGTTAACTTATACCTCATTTTTCTTGCATTATTGTTCTTTTCACTAAGCTTTAGATCATTTTCCAAATTAGTGTAAAAGTAAACTCACCTTTCATAATCATGAGGCATACGGTATGTATGATCCCATTTATGTAAACATAATTTTGCCATGAAATAGATTAAAACAAAATTTGGAAGGATGGACATGGCCACATTCACATTGTCAGTTTGGAAGGGTCCAATATTTTTGTTCCTGTTACTTAACTCTTTTCTACTATATATATTACTTGTATGTTTTTTCAAGCTTAAAAAAAGGATGGAAATACTGAGGTTTTTACCAATGGAAGCTACCAATATCAG
Organism: Graphiurus murinus; assembly: GCA_004027655.1. Taxonomy (NCBI): domain Eukaryota; kingdom Metazoa; phylum Chordata; class Mammalia; order Rodentia; family Gliridae; genus Graphiurus; species Graphiurus murinus. The sequence goes on along the minus strand of PVLC010042767.1, from coordinate 5,647 downwards.
GCATTATAATTAAATTACCAACATCAGGCATTATAATTACTTTAAATTTTCAGGAGCTAATGGCTAACGTTGGACTCTCAACCATATCAGTTCTTTTGCGATTATTATCCATTGTTCATGTGATGTGCCACTGCCAAAAGTCATCCACTAGATTAAGTGGAAGAATGTGCCAGCAACTTTATTTTAAAACATAGAAACAAGATGAACACAGATGATATTTTCTCTCCTAAAGTAGCCACTGATTCCACAAATCACCTGCTTGTTGTTCAAGACTGACACTTTCATAGGTAAAGAAAACAAGGAATAAATTTATTTAAAAATTACTCAATGTCACAATTGACATTTCAATTGTATAGGTCTTCTTGCTTCTACATTTAATACAGCAAGAGGCAGGCATCAAATATGTCCCCTAAGAGGATTTAAATTGGTTCTATTAATCTCTCTCTCTCTCTCTGGGTTTAAGACACTGTTTAAAAATAAATGCCTGGCTTAACATTTTACAAATGCTTCCTTTTAAAAATTAATTTGTCTTCTGTTCACCATAAAAAAGAAATTTCGTATTGAGGATCTAAGTCAGGAGCGGCTTAATGACACTGAAATCACTGAAACAGCCTCCATATCTCATCTCCATTCCTCTGAGACTCGATTGATCACACCTTAGGGCTCAGCTCATCATCACCTACAATTGTCTCATTTTCAAGATCTGACATTTTGAAGCCCCCTTCTAACTACCACCTCAGTTTATTCACTTTTCCCACCCTTCCCTACCTGTTGGATCTCTCCTGCCCTTTCTCCTGTCCTCTCCAATTGCTTCTGCTCTTTCTTTCCTCTTTTTTTCACCAGGATCCACATATCACCCGATACAGGTCCTATAGCTTAATACTTCATTTTAAATTTAAAAAATATATAAACCCCAAATGGAGTTTTAAATATTTTAAAGACAAAACTTAAGGCTTCATAATCTTTAAACCTCTATTAGGCTACAATGTGCCAGGTCCCCAAGCCTCACACAATAAGCTTGCCTTCTTCTCTGTCACAGAAAAAGTTTAGGGTGCATTAACCTAGCCTAGTCAACTTCCTCTCCCCTTCACAGCCTATGGCCAACCATTTCTAACCAAATTCTCCATGACTGCTGAAATTTCTTAGACGTGTGTGTATATATGTGTATTATCAGGGACTGACCCCAGGGGAGTTCTATCTCTGATCCATACTCCCAATCCTATTTTATTTTTCATTTTAAACAGGGTCTTGTTACCTTATCATGTGCTGGGCTCAAACCTGTGACCCTTCTGTCTTAGCCTCCCATGTACTGGGATTACAGGCATGTGCCTTTCTTAGAACTCTTGGCATTCGATTATGACCCTTAATTAGACTGACTCAGTCCATTCTTCTGTGTCAATTGCATAATATCACTAAAGAAAGTTTCCTAACATTACTTTTACATGCCATTCAACCTGTCCTAGGCAGAGGCCAACACTTGATAACTCCCCTTTTCATCTCTAATATACACTCTTTCTCCAACCCATTCTTTTCTTAAATATACTTCTGACTTTCTCAGCAAATAGCTTTGCTATACATTCCACTAAGAATGAAATAATTTTAAGGGAATTATCTCACTTTTTCACCCTGCACATTAAATACAAAGGTCATCCCACATGGTCTTTTCCTTCTCTCCAGCCTTAATGCAGTGCCCTTGTTCCTTTCTGAGTTCACACCTGCAGCCATGCTCCTGATCCTCTCTTGCCAGCCTGCCCTGACCTCCCTCCTATTACCTGCATCTTCAAGCTTTTGCCTTTCCTTCCTACATGGCAAAGACAATAGCTTCCTTGGACAAAGATTCTGTCTTCATCCTGCTTCTCCCAAAGTTCTCCTTTACTCCAAACATCTTGAAAGAAGAGCTTACAATTATGGAAGCCATTTCTCTTCTTCCCATTCTCTTCTTGAGCCCCCACAAAAGGGTTCTGCCCTCACCAAGCCAATGAAATCATTGTCACTAAGGTCCTTAAGGGACCTACTCATCACTGTCCTAGGCTTGTGCTCTGAATTTGTCCTCCTTCAACTCCCAGAGGATGGGCAAGCACTCCTGCAACTCTCGCTTCTCTTTCTTCCATCACTCCACACCCTCCTGCTCTATCTCCCACCTTTCTAGCAGCTCTTCCTCAGTCTCCTTCACCAGCTCCCCTTCATCTGCCCATCCCACAGGCAACATTCCCCACTTCAGGCTTCTCCCACAGCTTCTTAATGGCTGCACACATCCCATGTCTTCCATAATTGCCTCTATGCAGAGGACTTCCCATCCCAGAGCCTCTAGCCTCTAATCCAATGCGGAGTCTCCAGCCCATCTCTTATCCTTAGTAGAAAGCCTATGAACAGCATGAAAAATTTCCTATATCAACCTGGGCTCAGGCAAACCACGTAACATCTAAGTCCCAACTTATGATAATAATAATACATCATAGAGTTGGTGGTAATGATTCAGTGACATAAAAATAAGAAAAGCAACTTGCATTGATTTAACAAACACCTATAGCACTTACTACATGTCAGGCAAGTTTGTGATAGAGTACTTTGCTAGTCATAACTCATTTAATCCTGTGTGGCAAAATACTTGTTACTACTCCATTTCACAGATGAGAAAATTGAGGCACAGGTAACTTTTCCAGATTACAGAGCTAATAAATGGCAAAACCTCATTCCAATCCAGGCAGTCTAGCACCGAAGTTTATACTCTTTGACCATGACACTAACGTGATGCTAATTGCACTGCCTTTTTGCCTTTTAAAGCATTGTAAAAATCCAATTGTCATTAGTAAATGAAAAATCCAGAAGGTAAGAACACTCTTGCACTTCAACTCTCCTTCCTAAGATCAAACCTATAAACTACAACCTCATTATCAGCTTTACTTCCTCACTCAGCCCAGAAACTGATTTCTATTCACCTCTAAAAAAGCTGTCTTATTTCCATTTCTGGCACTTAAATTTCAGCCTATTTCATTGAGAAGGAAGGAAAGAAGGAAGGTAGGTTGGCTGGTCTATATTTGGGGACAATTAGTAAAATCTGAATGAAGTTTGCAAGTTATATAACATGTATATAACAATATTAAGTTTCCTAGTTTTGATAATTGTACCAGTATTACATAAATAAATGTCTTAATGCACACCAAAATATTTAGCAGTAAAGAGGCATGATGCCTGAAACTTTTTCTGAGGTGGTTTAGAAAAAAGGACTCTTAGAGACCAGTACAGTAGTAGAAGGGGATCGGGTAAGGGGAGGAGGGGAGAAAGAGAGGCTCAGGGAAGGAAACAAACCAAATAATTTTAGGTGCATATGTGCATGTATCATTATGGCTCTCACTATCATGTACAATTACACTATACCGATATACATTTTTAAAGGCTTGCTTACCATTAGCACTGTTTAACCTACTCTAAAAATTAGACATTGAGAAGAAAAAAAATACTCTTAATAATATGCATATGTTAGAGAACAAGAAAATGATAAAGCAAATGTGGCAAAAAAAAAAAACAATTCTTTAGCCATATCCAGCTAAAGTATATTCCAAAGATCTTTAACAATTCTTGTAACTTTTTTCTAAACTAAAATCATTTCAAAATAATTGTGTGTGTGTGTGTGTGTGTGTGTGTGTGTGTGTGTGTATGCTGAGATTGAACCCATGGGCATTCTGTCTCTGAGCTACACTCTGAGACCTATTTTATTTTCTGTTTGTGGTACTGGGGGTTGAACCCAGGAGCATTTTACCTCCAAGCTATACCTTGGCCCTTTTTTTTTTTTTTTTAAACAGGGTCTCGCTAGGTTGATGAGAGTCTCCCTACTTGCTGAGGCTGTCCTTGAACCTGTGATCCTCCTGTATCAGCCTTCCAAGTATTGGGATTACAGGTGTGCGCCGCCACACCTGACCAAAATAGTATTTTTAAAAGGCTAACCACTCTCCTTGGTGCCTCCAGTGCATGGACATGATCACAACCCTCTCCTACAACTTCACTCTCCAGAGACCCTCACCAAAGGCTCACCATGCAGACCCAACAAAATCCAAACTGCTCATGGCATGCAAAGTGATGCCTAAATCACTACCCCACCCCTTCCATTTCAATTTCATGGTACCCCTCCCCAACCACACACATGTAATCCCTTCCATCTCAACTTACCATGCCCCCTGACCAACCCCAGCAGTTTTCTGCTCCTACACCTTTGAAGAGGCTATTTCTGGTATAGTCTATTACCTATTCCAGATTCCCTTTCTCCTAAATGTAAACATCCTAGTCACATCCTTTCCTCAAGGCCTAATTTGAATCATATTTCTTTCAAATGGCTTCCCAAATCCACACAGTTCTACCCTGCCAGAATGAGCTGACCTCAGTATTTATCTTGCTGTCTCAGTCCATTTGAGCTGACTACAAAATACCTTAGACTGGGTAACTTATTAACAACAAAGTTTACTTGTCACAGCTCTGCAAGATGGAAGTCCAAGATCAAGACACCAGTGTCTGGGGAGGGGCCTGTTCTTCAGTGCCTTTACTGTGCCTTTACTGTGTCTTCATATGGTGGGAAGGCAAAAGGGGGTACCCAGCATCCTCAAGCCTCTTTCCTAAGGGCACCCATCCAATTCAGAGGGCAGAGCCCTCACCAGCTGATCACTTCCCAAAAGGTCTATCCTACTCCCACCATGCTGGGAAATAAATCTCAGCATATAAATTGGGTGGGGGCGGGGGGTGGGGGTGGTGATGGAGTATACAAATACTCAGACCATAATACTCAACTCCACTCAATCTTGTTTGGGGAATTTTATTTATGTCTTTTAAACAACAGATCAGGAGCTTGTAGAAGTTGGGAATAACATAGTTTTCATCTTTAAACTTTTATTTTCTTTTACATAATTTTGCAGAAATTATATATGGCATAATTCAATCAATCTGTGCTGCCAGGGCTGATCAGAGATTTGGAACAGCTGATACATGGGGACAAAGAGAAAGTCACGAGCACTGAACATGGGCAGTTATGTAGGTAACTCCTGGCTCTCACAGCTCCCACCTCTGAAGGGGAGGCCGGGAGGAGTAGCACTCTCTCCAGGTTCACCTAAGCCTAAGCAGTTTTCTTTAGGAAGCTCCTGCCCCTTTTCAGGAGCCGCTTCTCTCTATCAGACCAGTCCGCTTCACTCTACCTACCTCACATCTCCCAGCATGCCTTGCATATGCTGCCAGATGGACAGAGTAGAAGTCTAATGTTTTTGCTTTTAATATTTTTTCTTTCTTTTTTTCTTTCTTTCTTTCTTTCTTTCTTACTTTCTTTCTTTCTTTTTTTCTTCTTTGGTGGTACTAGGAATTGAACACAGGGCTTCACACATCCTAGGCAAGTGCTCTACCAGTGAGCCATAAATCAAGCCCCCAATTTATATAAGGGAAAAAATAAGCCTTAAAAATAAGCAAAGAGAGCCGGGCGTGGTGGCGCACGCTTGTAATCCCAGCATTCGGGAGGCTGAGACCGGAGGATCCGGGTTCGCGGCCAGCCTCAGCTACCTAGTGAGGCACTCCGCAACTTAGTGAGACTCGGTTTCAAAATAAAGAATAAAAAAAAAAAAAAATAGGGCTGGGGGTATAGCTCGGAGGTAGAATGCCCCTGAGTTCAATC
>PVLC010042766.1:0-12965 GCA_004027655.1 Graphiurus murinus | reverse complement strand
TGTAATCCCAGCATTCGGGAGGCTGAGACCGGAGGATCCGGGTTCGCGGCCAGCCTCAGCTACCTAGTGAGGCACTTCGCAACTTAGTGAGACTCGGTTTCAAAATAAAGAATAAAAAATAGGGCTGGGGGTATAGCTCGGAGGTAGAATGCCCCTGAGTTCAATTCCCAGTACCGCAAAAAAAAAAAAAAAAAAAAAATTTTTGAAAGGGGGTCTAAGTTGCTGAAGTTGGCCTTGAACCTGCAAACTTCCTATCTCGGCCTCCCAAAGTACACCATGCCCAGCCCCCAACCCATTCTCCTTCTGTTTTGTTTTGTTTTGTTTTGTTTGTTTGTTTTGGTGGCACTGGGGATTGAATCCAGAGACGTTCTATACATCCCCAACCCTTCTTTTTTTATTTTTTGGTTTGGGTACTGGGGATTGAATTCAGGGGCATTCTACCTTCGAGCTATACTCCCAGCCCTATTTTTGATTCTTTATTTTGAAACAGGGTCTCACTAAGTTGCAGAGTGCCTCACTAGGTAGCTGAGGCTGGCCGCGAACCCAGATCCTCCGGTCTCAGCCTCCCAAATGCTGGGATTACAAGTGTGCACCACCACGCCCAGCTCCTATTTTTTATTTTGAAACAGGGTCTCCCTAAGTTGCAGAGGACCTTGCTAACTTGCTGAGGCTGACTGCAAATCTTGTGTCAGCCTCCCAAGTCCTGGATTACAGGTGTGTGTTACCACACCCAGGGTTATTTTTTATTTAGAACAGGGTCCCCCTAGATTGCTGAGCGTCTCTCTAGGTTGCTAAGGCTGTCTTCAAACCTTCGATCCTCCTGTCTCACCTCCCAAGTACTGAGATTACAAGTGTGCATCGCCACACCTGGCCCAGGTCCTCTTTCTTTTCTTTTTTTTTTTTTTATTCTTTATTTTGAAACAGGGTTTCACTAAGTTACGGAGTGCCTCACTAGGTAGCTGAGGCTGGCCGAGAACCCGGATCCTCCGGTCTCAGCCTCCCAGATGCTAGGATTACAAGCGTGCACCACCACGCCCGGCTCCCCAGGTCCTCTTTCTAACCTTTCTCCTCACCAGGTCTTCTCATTTCTCTCTCAGCCCTATCTCAGTCTCTCCTGAGTCTCCCGTCGAGAGGAGAAGGTAGTAAGGCGGAGAAAGAGATGAGGCGCAGAAAAGACACAGGAGGAGACAGGGTTGGCTGGCGGAGTGGGAGGGGGCACTGTACCGCGTCATGTGCTTCTGGGCCAGCGCGATGGCGTATTCAGCCACAACTGTCTTCCCGGCAGATGTGTGAGCTGCCACAAAGACAGAGTCGTGCTGCTCCAAGTGCAGGATCGCCTGCTTCTGAAACACGTCTGGCTCAAACGCCCACTGCAGGAAAGAGAAATTGATGGGGGCTAGCGAAGGGAGAGGGGCTCTCCTGCCTCCTGCTCCTGGGTGTAAATACAGGGCCGAGGGGAGAAGGCCGGACTGGGGCGAGGCTGGGACGGAGGGCCAGGACCAGCCTGGAAGGTATCTGGCCTCGGGTGGAGAAAGGAGACCCGAGGTGGGCGGGGAGACAGGACCAGGTGTGAGGCACCCAGTGGTGGAGGAGAGTGACGGCCGGGCCGCAGTACCTGGAAGGCTGGCTGGGGAATGAGGCGGTAGAAGTCGCCCACAGGGGAGGTGACATCCACAGGGATGGCCCACTGCTCCTGAGGTGGCGGTTTGGGAGGCTCCACGGGGGATATGACCGTGGATGCTTCCTGGAAAAGCCGCGGGCAGGAGTGATCAAGGGGCAGCCGACAAAGGGAGCTCTCCGTTATCACCCCTCCAAAGATGCTTCATTCTTCCGCTTCTATCCAACTGAGCCGCCCCCCCTCCCTATGACAGGGCCCTTCTTTCTTGCCTTGACCCCTCAGAACCACCGACCTTCAGCACCAGGTCCTCCAGGCTGCTGGCTCGAGCCAGGGGAGCGCTGCAGGGAGGGGCTGGACCGGCGTCCCCTCTGGGACCTCCCGGCTGTCCCCCTGCCTCGCTCTCGTCCTCATCACCCCCGCCCAAATCTAGAGGCTCCAGCAGACGGCTGAGGCTGAGCAGCCCGGGAGCAGGAGCTGGGTGATCTGCGAAGCAAGACAAAAAGGGTAACCCCGTCACGCCCGCCCTGGCGGCAGAAGGGCGCCAGGTGTCACCGCAAGACCCTTGCGGAACTCACCCTTGGGGGCAAAGTCCACGCCTTTCTTGAAACCAGGTGGGACACTGAGGAGATCTGGAGGTCAGGGAGAAAAAAAAAAACAGAATCAGAGCCCCACGTACCGTCACGCAAATTATGTATCACATAACACAGACACAGCACAGGCGGTACAGACGGGTGCGTCTGCTGCGACCATTTTGCAATAGGGTGTTACAGAAAGGATGCTTTTCAAGCCGGGCGTGGCGGCGCGCGCTTATAATCCTAGTACTTGGGAGGCTGAGACCGGAGGGTCCGGGTTCACAGTCAGCCTCGGCTACTTAGTGAGGCCCTCCGCAACTGGGGGTGTAGCCTGGAAGTAGATTGCCCCTGGATTCAATCTTCAGTTCCACAAAAAACCCAGGATGCTTTTCTTTTTTTTGGGGGGGGGGGATGGAGGACACCTTGGTAAAAGCATGGCAGGGCTACCAGCCTCCCGGTGATAGGCTGGCCGGGGCCTCCCCTGCTCGGGGCCCCTACGCAGAGCCCCACCTTACCTTTCTCAAAGTCTATCTCTTCCTCGGCCTCATCCCGAGCACTCAGATCTGTCAGGGTGGGCTCATCCATCCCCCCTGGGGAGTCAACAGACGGGGATGAGAGCCATTCAAGATGGGGGGACCTTCCCTGGAGACTAAGGGGCCCCCACTCCCATCACCCTATCTCCAAAAAAGTCACCTGGCCAGAAAGGGTACTGTGTCGGGTTCCCCCATAGAGACTGGGAGGCTGGCCCTGGGGGCCGGCGGAGAGACAAGGAGGTGGTGGCTGACAGGTTCGTGTCCTCCAGCAGGACCTGAGGCGAGAGACCAGAGCCCCGGTGAGGCGCAGCTCACCTCTGACCCCTCCTCCCAGCTCTGTTTCTCCTGCCCCGGCCCGCTTACCTCCTTGTAGCCCAGTATCTGGCCTGTAGTCGGGTGTCTTTGGGCCTGAAGGTCAGATGGGACCGGCGCGCCCAGGGCGACCAGGAGAGACCAGGGATCTGTCTTCCTCTGCCATTTTCTGGAGAGAAGGAAAGACACTTTCAAGTCGTCTTTCTCCTGGGCCCAGCTTCCTCCAGTGGCTCATCTCCCCCGTCCCGGCCCCTCCTGACTCCTCACCTCGCAGAGTGCTCCACGCCGTGCAGAGGCAGCCAGGCTGGCGAGGACAGAAACAACCGCTCTGCTTCTTGCTGCAGGTCTGGGGCGCAGGGCGGGAGGCCATGGGGAAGCTGGAACAGAGAAGAGGAGAGGCATCGGGTGAGGAAACGGACACGGTGCAGACAAAAGAGGTAACGGGCCGGGTGTGATAGTGCACGCTTGTAATCCCAGTACTTGAGAGGCTGAGACAGGAGGATCACAGGTTCTCCGCCAGACTCAGCAACTTGTGAGGCCCTCTGCAACTTAGTGAGACCCTGTTTCAAAATAAAGAATTAAAAAAATCAGGCTGAGGGTGTAGCTCAGAGGTAGAAGGCCCCTGGATTCTATCCTCAGTACCACACACACACACACAAAAGGTAATGGGATGGGTGTTTAAGTCAGAAATGGTAGATGCCCCACCAGGCATGGTGGCCCACGCTTATAATCCCAGTACTTGGGAGGCTGAGACAAGGAAAAGCATAGGTTTAAAGCCAACCTCAACAACTTAGGGAGAACCTCAGCAACTTACTGAGATTCTGTCTAAAAATTTAAAAAAGGACTGGGGATGTAGCTCAGAGGTAGAATAGCACTGGATTCAGCTCCCAGTACAAAGAAAAAGGAAGGAAGTGAGGGAGAGAAGGAGACAGATAGGAAAGGTAGATGTCTCAGACAGACTAGGACAATTAGGTTGGAACAGTATTTTCCAAAGGTTGTCCCAAAAAACTACCTGCTACTGAATTAGTTAATAATGTAGATTTTGGATTTCAGGCTTACAGAGGTGAGACCTGGGAATATGCTTTTTTTAAAGCTCCCCTGATGACACACTTAAAGTTTACAATAGTTTTAAACCGAGCATGGTGGCAACTTAGTAAGACTCTGTTTCAAAATAAAGAATTAAAAATAGGGCTGGGGATGTAGCTCTGAGGTAGAATGCCCCTGGTTTCAATCTCCAGTAACACACACAGACACACACAGACACACACACACACACACACACACACACACACACACACAAAGAGTCCTGGACCTAAGGATGAAGAGACAGGAGCTCAAAGGCTAGCATCCCAGCCACACAGAAGAAGGGGGCTCCAAAGAGAAAACACACTTTTCAAAGAGCAGCCCCCAGAACTCAGGTACCCCAGCACTGCCAGCATCACCCGCAGATCGCTGTGATCACTACAGGTCCACTGTGCTGGGATCTGTCCAGCATTAGAGCCCAGATAACAGTGTCCAGGCACAAGAGAGCCCGATCATGCCACAGCCTACTGTAAGGAGGGTGGAGGAAGTTTTAGGTTCAAGGTGGGTCAAAGGTTAGGGTCAAAAGTCACTCACGGTGCTCTCTGCAGTCCCAGGCACATTCAGCAGCTCCCAGCGTCCTGTGCATCCCAGTTCCACAGCCCGAAGGGGCAAGTTGAGAGGGTCTGGGGGAGGCAGCACTATAGGATAAAGGTCAGAGGTCAGAGGTCAAGAATCATTCCCGATCTGCGGCTCCGTTCCACCTCCCTCCTCCTTCTCCTCCTCCTCACCGAGTCGCTCGGTCTCCAGCATCCTGGAGTCCTGGCCACTGCCGCGCAGCACGGAAATGCAGCGAGCAGCTGTCGAGCAAGTCCCGCCCCCAAATGGGCGGAAGTGAAGGCGACTTCCGGTATCGACGCCCACAGAGCGCGGCCGAGGGCCGAGCGGGGAGCCGGGCGGAAGTGCTGCGCCTCGGCCGCCTAGGTTACCGCGTTCCCCGCCCCTGCCGACGTCATCGCTCCGAGCCCGCTCCGAGCCGCCAGCGCGGGCCCCGCCCGAGACCGTGGGACCCCGGGTGCCGCCCCCCCAGGTAAGGGCTTCGCCTCCAACCCCTTCGCCCCTGGTTCCTAAGCCCTTTCTTTCCTCTTCACCTTTTCCTCGCTCTGAGAGTCCGGACTCAGCCGCCTCCTCTGCGGTCCCGACTCCGCGGTTGGCAGTACTAACCCAAATGGGGATGGGGGGGCCGGGGCCACGGTCTTGGCGACGGAGGGGGTGTTTTCTCTCCTCCCCGGGCCACGTGGTACCCCGAGGCTCTGGTGTCTGTGATCTTTGAAGACAAGGGAGTGCTCGTGGAGCTTGGAAGGCAGCCTGGTTTAAACAAGGGGTAGGGAAAGGGCCAGAGGCCAAAGTAGGCAGGCCTGGTGGGGTGGGGTGGGGTACAGGGTGGATGGCGTGTGAACCCTGGGTGGTGACAGTGGAGAAAGATGTCTTGGGCCCTGCCCTTGAACCAGGAGCCACCATGTTGGTGATACCCCCCGGACTGAGCGAGGAGGAGGAGGCTCTGCAGAAGAAATTCAACAAACTCAAGAAAAAGGTGAGGGAGTGTGTGGGGTCACGGTCCAACCCTTCAGATTCTACACTCAGAGCACCTGGGGTGAGTGTGAGGGGATGGGGGATCTTCCAGCTTATACCTAGAGACCTACCGCCACTCTGTAGCTCTGGAGTCTTGGTGTGGACCTTCTCACTGTTCTGTGCAGCCCCCCATGGGGACCATCATCCTTTCCTGGGGCTTTTAGTAACCACCACACCTGGGGCTGTGATTTGACACTGGTGATGCCCAAGTTTGGGTTTCCCAGTTTTATCCAGTGCCTTGCGGAGAACCTTCAGATACCCAAATTGGAGCTATCATCTTCCTACCTAAACTTCTCTCTTTTCTTGATCTTTCAAATAGGACTAACCACTCAATTCTACCATGTGTAGGATCTCACAAAAAAACTCGTCTTTGACTTCTGAACTGTCTGCATAGCCAAACGTGTCAAACCCTTCCCCCTCCTTTTTCGTTTTGAGACGGGATCTCTATTGTTGCTCAGGCTAGACTCAAACTCCTGGGCTGAAGCCATCCTCCTGCCTCAGCCTCCTGAGCAACTGAGGCCAGAGGCTGCAGCACCACACCTAGTGCACCAGATCATCTTGATTCGTCTTCTGAAGTAATTTCTCCTGTTTATCCATTTCAGGGCTTTGCTGAAACTCGCCTTGGCTGTTGGAAGCCTCTCAGGCTTCTCGGTCATTCTTTTCCTTTTCGTAGACTTATTCACTCCTCTTAAAATGATCCATTGAGGATGCTGCGCTCTGTTCCCTTTCTCAAAACTCCTGAGTGGTTTCACATCGCGTGGAGAACAAAGACCAAAACCTTAGCTTGACATCCCTAGCTAACCAAACAGAACTCTTTACTGATCTCAAAATATACATTCCTAAAGTCTTCCTTTTTCTTCATCTTTGTCACCCTGTTTTCTTTGTTTCAAATTCCCTTCTCCTCTCTGTTTTGGGCAAATCTTACTCAGGGCCCAGTTTAGTAGCCATTTAGGCATTAGAAAATCCTTATTTTGTTCAGCTGTGAGTAATCTGTACCTCTTAAAGGCATTCTTGGTAGCCATTTAGGCATTAGAAAATCCTTATTTTGTTCACTGTGAGTAATCTTTACCTCTTAAAGGCATTCTTGGTAGCCATTTAGGCATTAGAAAATCCTTATTTTGTTCAGCTGTGAGTAATCTGTACCTCTTAAAGGCATTCTTGGTAGTTTAGTGTCATTGTTTTATTTCGTGGACTAAGTTTCTTGAGGGTAGGAACTGTGAATTTTACTTCTGCATAGCCCTGTTACAAAGTCATGTCTGAGCCTTTTTAAATGTGCAAGAGTTGGCTGGATGAAGCCCCAAGAAAGGCACGGAGGCCTATACCCATTTGCAGCTTGCATCCCAGTGCTCATGAAAGCCTAGAGAGCTTCTGGATACTGTGGTTTGATTAGGTTAAGTGCTGGTGGCCTCGTAGATGACTTGGGGGACCAGATGCGAGAGGGAGACAGGGCTGCCTCCATGCACCACCCCAGGGGCACCGTTCGCATTGTTCCTTGAGGAAGGTGTCCCTAGAGTGCTGCACCCGAGCCCTGGGAGAAGCCTGGCCCTCATGACCCCTGTCTTCTCACCCTCATTCCCAGAAAAAGGCACTGCTGGCTCTGAAGAAGCAGAGTAGCAGCAGCACGGCCAGCCAAGGTGGCGTCAAGCGCTGTAAGTGACGGGAGCGGGAGCAGGTGGTCTGGGCCCGGACACCGGCACCCCCAGCCTGACGTGTCTTTCCCTCGCCTCTCCAGCACTGTCAGAGCAGCCTGTGGTGGACACCGCCACGGCCACGGAGCAGGCCAAGCAGCTGGTGAAGTCAGGAGCCATCAGTGCCATCAAGGCCGAGACCAAGAACTCGGGCTTCAAACGATCTCGAACCCTGAAGGAGAAGTTAAAGGTGAGCGCAAGCAGGATTGCTCCTGGTCCCGCCCTGAGTTCCCAAGCATCCCTCCAAGTCGGAAGGGAGCTGGGTTTGGGGGAGAGTAATGCACGTTCAGACATGGGCCTAGCGCTGAACCATCCCGAGCTTTAGGGTTTTTTCTCCCCCCACCTTCCTTTTTTTTTTTTTTTGGAAAGGGTTTTGCTATATTGCCCAGGCTAGTCTTAAATTCCTGGGCTCAAGCAATCCTCCCACCTCCACCTTCCAAGGAGCTGGAGCTTTAGGTTTTGGGTGTTTTTTTGTTTTTGTTTTTCTGGGGTTTTTTTTTTTTTGTTTTTTTGTTTGTTTGTTTGTTTGTTTGTTTGTTTTGGTACTAGAGATGGAACCCAGAGGCATTCTACCTTTGAACTACACCCCAAGCCCGATTTTATTTCTTATTTGGAAACAGGGTCTCGCTACATTGATGAGAGTCTCACTACTTGCTGAGGCTGTCCTCGAACCTGTGATCCTCCTGTCTCAGCTTCCCAAGTACAGGGATTACAGGCATGTGCCACCATGCTCGGCTCTAGAGCTTTAGGGTTTCTTATGTGTAAAATTAAAAAGCTAGGTGACTCCTGTGTTCTTCATTTTATACATCCTGTGGTTCTAACCCACCTTGGCTTAGAGCTCTTGGAATGTTTGCTTCAGAAGGTTGAACAGGCTAAAAGTGTCATCGAGTTCAAGAGATATTTAGGTAAACCAAGTACTTTGCATGTGTGTTAGGTCACTTATTTTTAAAAAGCACAAAGTCAGCCGGATGTGGTGGCTCACACTTGTAATCCCTTGGGAGGCTGAGACAGGAGGATGGCAGGTTCAGCCATGGCAACTTAGGTCCTCTGCAATTTAGTGAGACCCTATTTCTAAGTGAAAAATAAAAGAGGGCTGGGGGTGTAGCCCAGAGGTAGAAAGCCCCTGAGCTCTACAAAAAAAGTAAAAATAAAGATTAAAATAAAAGTTGGGCGTGGTGGCACACACTTGTAATCCCAGCATTTGGGCGGCTGAGACCGGAGGATCCAGGTTCACGGCCAGCCTCAGCTACTTAGTGAGGCACTCCGCAACTTAGTGAGACCCTGTTTCAAAATAAAGAATAAAAAATAGGGCTGGGGGTGTAGCTCGGAGGTAGAATGCCCCTGAGTTCAATTCCCCAGTACCACAAAAAAAAAAGATTAAAAAGCACAAAGTCAAATAAGAAACATATATAGGATTAAAAGAGAGAGAAATGGGTCAGAAGCCAAGAGAAAGTGAGGGAAGAAGAGCCCTCCAGCTCATGGTGGGGCAGTCTCCTGGCCCCACACTGACGTAGGCTTCTGCCCCTTCTTCAGGACCCTGAGAAGGGGCCAGTCCCCACTTTCCAACCGTTCCAGAGGAGCATATCTGCGGACGACGACCTGCAGGAGGTACCAGTCCCCAGCTTGCTGTCCCTCATGGGCTGAGAATTGAGGGAACCTCGAGACCCACACGCCACCAACGGGGAGTCACCTTAACTATTCTCGATTTCTTTTTCAGTCATCCCGGCGTCCCCAGAGGAAATCTCTGTATGAGAGGTTAGAGAGGGGCGCAGTCCCGCTTGGTGTGGGGGGCTGACTGCCTAGTCTTTGGGAGCTTTGGGACTGGAATGGAGGGAGCCGGGCTGCGAGGTCGGGGAAGGGGAGGTAAAGGCCGCCCTGACGGTAGGATCTGCTTCTCCCCAGCTTCGTGTCTTCCAGCGATCGGCTTCGGGAACTGGGGCCAGATGGAGAAGAAGCAGAAGGCCCAGGGGCTGGCGATGGCCCTCCTCGAAGCTTCGACTGGGGCTATGAAGAACGCGGCGGCGCCCGCTCCTCAGCCTCCCCCCTCCGAAGCCGGAGCCGGGACCGCAGTCATGAGAGGAACCGCGACCGGGACAGAGACCGCGATAGAGATCGGGACAGAGACCGCGATAGAGACCGGGATCGGGACCGCGACCGGGATCGGGACCGAGACCGTGACCGGGATCGGGACCGGGACCGGGACCAAGAAGGCCCCTTCCGCAGTGAGTGACCTTGGCTAGGGTTAGGTGGGGCCCACTGAGACGGAGGGCGACGTGGACCGTCTCGGGACCGTGATTCCTTGCTCCGTAGGATCGGACTCATTCCCCGAGCGCCGGGCCCCTCGGAAGGGGAACACGCTCTACGTGTACGGGGAAGACATGACGCCCACTCTCCTCCGCGGGGCCTTCTCTCCCTTTGGCAACATCATCGATCTCTCCATGGACCCGCCCAGAAAGTAAGGGGGCGGCAGGGGGGCCCGGGAGCCCCGGCGTGTCGGCCAGCGGCGCCGCAAGCGCTCTGCTGACCCTCTGTTCTCTCATCCCAGCTGTGCCTTCGTCACCTACGAAAAGATGGAGTCAGCAGACCAGGCCGTCGCCGAGGTTGGGACTCCCGGGCTTTTCTTCCGTCCCTTCTGTCAGCTTCTTGTCTTCTCCTTAGAGTACTCGGGAGGCAGGAGGAAATTGGTTCCTCCTGATACTCTCTTCCTAGTCACCCCGAGCACTGCGTTCTCAGCTCCCTAGCCTCTGCCCCTGGGACAGCTGCTTCGGGTTAGCACTGACGACCCCATCTGTCCCCTCCCTCTTGTGCTCCAGCTCAACGGGACCCA
Source organism: Graphiurus murinus (assembly GCA_004027655.1). Lineage (NCBI taxonomy): Eukaryota > Metazoa > Chordata > Mammalia > Rodentia > Gliridae > Graphiurus > Graphiurus murinus. Next base: position 2,763 of record PVLC010042766.1, on the reverse strand, counting down.
GGTGGAGTCCGTGCAGCTCAAAGTCAACATAGCCCGCAAGCAGCCCATGCTGGACGCCGCGACGGGCAAGTCTGTCTGGGGCTCCCTCGGTAAGAACGGGCTCTCCTCCTCCTCTCCCCACAGCCCGGCCCGCCCCTCCCTCTGCCCATCCTCGGGTCCCTAGAGGTGGTGATGGTCAGAATTTATAGGGAGGCCATGGGAATGGCAAGGAGCTTTCTATTAGGGGGAAAGGAAGGAGGAGAGGACCATACCCGGTAGAGGGAGAAAAAAGAAAAAGAAGTCATCAAAGGCTTGCGGCAGCGTGCCAAGCGCCAGGGCCACCCCGGAAGCGTTCTGCTGGGGCCAGTGGCGTTTCCCAGCGTGTGTAACCCGTTTTACCTGAAAATAGATTTTCTTGGGGAAGGAGTGAGCAGAAAGAAGGGTTGAGAGCAAGAACGGCCCTGCAACAGTGGGAGGGCCCACGCTTGCAGCGTATCGACACAGGGTCCAGAGGTTGTCTGACTTTTAATTTTTGATGTGTTGACTAAAAGCAGCGGGTTAACATCATTCACATGTCTCAGCAATGATAACATTTGGGGGTTTTTCTTTTTTTTTTTTGCGGAACTGGGGATTGAACCCAGGGGCATTTTACCTTTGAGCTATACCCCCAGCCCTATTTTTTATTCTTTATTTTGAAACCGAGTCTCACTGAGTTGCGGAGTGCCTCACTAGGTAGCTGAGGCTGGCCGCGAACCCGGATCCTCCGGTCTCAGCCTCCCGAATGCTGGGATTACAAGCGTGCGTCACCACGCCCGGCTATTCGGGGGTTTTTCTAAGAGCCAAATATTCATCACAACAGCCACAGATGTCACGATAACGTCTTACACTCTCCCTCCTGGCCACCAGGGGGCAGCGTGAAAACCGGGCTGGCTGGGGCCGGGGCAGCGGCAGTCGCTGGGCGCTGGGCCTCAGGTCTGATCCATGGCCTTCTTCAGACCTTAACTGTGGCTCTCCTCTCCCCAGCCGTCCAGAACAGCCCTAAGGGCTGCCACCGGGACAAGAGGACCCAGATCGTTGTCTACAGCGATGACGTCTACAAGGAGAACCTTGTGGACGGCTTCTGAGGAGCGGAGTGGGTCCCCTGTGCCTCGCCCGCCCCCATGCGGTCTCAGTAAAGCCTGAGGTGGAAGCTCACACGCCTTCCTCAGCCTCTGGTTTTTCAGCACTTGGGCTCTCAGAGTCGATCTCAGTTGTAACAACACGGCCAGTGCACAGCCCCCACGCCTCGCCCCACAAGGATCTGGGACACAGTGGTTGTCATGGCTGTTTTAATGTGACCCCGTGCCCCTTTCCAGCAGGAAACCCCTCATAGGAAACCCAGATCCTCATCTTTGAGCTTCTCCTTGAGCCAGGGCAGCACTTGGAAGAGGTTGACGTGGAAGTCCCGGGCGTAAGCAGGTACCTGCTGCCGCCGCCTCTGGTTTTTGCAGACGTCCACCACTCCCCAGCTGATGACACCGACCTGCGGGGCGAGGGGGTGCCATGGGCTGCCTGGTCGCATCTTCCTAGTGCCAGGAAGTGTGGCCATTCCCAACTGCATCTGAGCTGGGCCCAGCTCAACCCTGTTCTTGCCACACACGGCCAGACACACGGCCTCGACCAGCGGCCGAGGCGGGCTGGTCCGCCCCCCACCACCAGCCACGTGCATTGAGCTTTCCTGCTTTGGGGTCCGCGAGGTCCCTCGGCAGCTCCCCACCCACAGGAAAGGGAGAACTCACTTGGATGAAGCGACTCCTCTTGTAAACGATCAGAGGGCCACCGGAGTCACCTGCAAGAGAGAGAGGCTTAGGGACGGGACCCTGGGGCCTAGGGGAGTCCCAGCACAGCCGGTCTTCTCTCACCTCTGCACGTGTTGGGGTCGTCATAGGGCTGCACCCCTCCAGTGCAGAGGAACCTGGGGGTGACCACCGCTGAGATGTCTTTGACCTTGTCGTAGCCTGTGGCGTACCGAGCGTCTCTCTCACAGCTGGCTTTCTGTAGGGGAAACAGGAATCATGATCGAATCTGGCTTGAACAAAGCCGGTTGGGGAGGCCAGGGCCGAGAGGACCCCAGCCGCCTTCCTCACCTTGTCCCCATTCTTGATGTAGACCTCCTTCCGAGTCAACTTCCTGTCCTCCTCGGAGATAAACAGAGCTTTGACATCCTTGGCGGGGAGCAGCTCTTCCTCTGCACAAGTGGACGGATGGGTCACTCTGGCTGCCCCCGCCACCTCCCCATCACCTCTGTCACTCAGATGTCCCTTGGTCCCTTCCTGTGAGCGGACACCCAGGCGGGCATCGTCTGCTCCTGCTGCGGCTCCTTGTCCCCCCGTCTCCCCAAGTCTCATCCCTCTTCTGTCCCAGAACACGCCTTACTGTGTTGCTGGCACGTGGCCGTCTGAGGAAGCCGCAGAGCTCGAGTTGTTCCCTCAGTGCAGGGCAGACAAATGGGTCTGTGAGTGGGGGGACAATCAGGAGCGGCCCGCCCGCACCCCAGGCCAGCTCGCCTTCCCCAGCCGCCTCAGGCCCAGGTGCGCTCACCTCAGAGTCTGGCCATACTTAAGCTTTTTCTTGAGCTTGATCAGGGCCACGTCATAGTCGTAAAATTCAGGAATTCCTTCTGCCTTTTTCTTGTTGATGTTGTAGTTGGGGTGAAATAGGACTTCTTCTATCTCCAGGTCCTGCCTGCTGCCTCCTGAGGGGGAGGAGAGTGGGTACCACATCTCTGAGGGCCGCCTCTGGCCC
>PVLC010042765.1:0-12733 GCA_004027655.1 Graphiurus murinus | reverse complement strand
TAATGTGGTTGTAATTGAGTACTCAAAGCAAAGGAAACAGGGGAAAGCAGAGTACATGTGAAGAAATAAAGGTCAAGATTTCCCAAATTGTTTGAAGCTATAAATCCTCAGCTCCATGAAGTTCAATAAGCCAGAAGCACAAGAAACAAAGAAAACCACACTAACGTACATCATAATTAAGTTTCTTGAAATCAGTGATAATGAAAAAATTTTGAGGCAACCAGACAGAAAATACGTATTATATAAATAAAAACAAAGATAAGAATAGCAACTTTCTCAGTGGAAACAATATCAGCTGGAAGACAGAGCAACAACTTTAATATATTGAAGGGGAAAAAAAAAATCCCTCACTCTAAAATTCTAATCAGAGGAAAATGTCTAGCTGGGCGAGATGAAAATGTCTAGCCGGGCGTGATGGCGCATGCTTGTAATCCCAGCATTTGGGAGGCTGAGACTGGAGGATCTGGGTTCACAGCCAGCCTCAGCTACTTAGTGAGGCACTCTGCAACTTAGTGAGACCCTGTTTCAAAATAAAGAATAAAAAATAGGGCTGAGGATATAGTTCGGAGGTAGAATGCCCCTGAGTTCAATCCCCAGTACCACCAAAAAAAAAAAAAAAGAAAGAAAATGTCTGTTAAAAACTACAATGGAGCCGAGGTATGGTAGCAGAGGCCTGTAATCCCAATACTTGAGACAGGAGGATTGCAGGTTCAAGGCCAGTCTCAGCAACTCAGTAAGACCCTATTTGGAAATAAAAAATGAAATAGGGCTGGAGATGTAGCTTGGAAGTAGAATGCCCCTGGGTTCAATCCCCAGTGTCAAAAATAAAAATAAACTAAAATGACAATGGAATTTTGTCAATGTCTATTATCTCTGGTAAATGCCTAAAAATACTTTTACATTGGTTTAAAGTTAAAAGAAAAAATAGCTTAAATTTCAGTTTTATTTATTTATTTATTTATTTATTTATTTATTTTTGCGGTACTAGGGATTGAACTCAGGGGCATTCTACCTCTGAGCTATACCCCTAGCCCTATTTTTTATTCTTTATTTTGAAACCGAGTCTCACTAAGTTGCGGAGTGCCTCACTAGGTAGCTGAGGCTGGCCGCGATCCCGGATGCTCCGGTCTCAGCCTCCCAAATGCTGGGATTACAAGCGTGCGCCACCACGCCCGGCTTCAATATGATTTATATGGAGAAAAATAGTAAAGAAACTAACTACACCAATACCATAATAATGCTGTAATTAATATGAAATGATTTTGGTTCTAAAATATGATTAATACATATATTGAGAGAGTTCTAATAAACCAGCCAGATTCAACAAAAACACAAATTCCATGGTGGAACTTTTGTGTGTGTGTGTGTGTGTGTGTGTAGCAGTAGTAGTGGGGATTGAACTCAGGGGCATTCCTCTTGTGACCCACACCCTTAGCCCTGTTTTATTTTTACTTTGAAACAGGGTCTCACTAGGTTGATCAGAGTCTCCTACTTACTGAGGCTGTCCTCAAACCAATAATCTTCCTGTCTCAGTCTCCCAAGTACAGGGATTACAAGTGTGAGTCACCATGCCCAGTTCATGGAATTTCTTTTCAAAAATTAAAGTTTGGGCTGGGGATGTAGAGGGCTTCCCCAGTATACTCAAAGGCCCAGGTTTAATCCTCAGTACTGCCAGGGTGGAGGTCGGGGAATTAGACTGAGACAGAAAAAAAAAAAAAAAATTCAGCCAGGTGCGGTGGTGCAGACCTGCAATCTCAGTACTTGGAAGACCAAGACAGGAAGATGGTAGGTTCAAGGCCAGCCTCAGCAACTTAGCAAGATTCTCAGCAATTTAGCAAGATTCTGTTTCAAAATAAAAAATAAAAGGGCTTGGAGTATAGCTCAAAGGTAGAATGCCCCTGGGTTCAATCTCCAGTACAAAAAAAGATACTATACCATTCAAAACAAATTAAAAAATAAAAGATAAAAGATAAGCCAGGCATGGTGGTGGCTCAAGCCTGTAATCCCAGTACTTGGGAGACTGAGACAGGATCACAGGCTCAAAGCCAGTCTCAGCAACTTAATGAGATCCTGTTTCCAAATAAAAAAATGAAGCAGGTTGGGAGGCTGAGACCGGAGGATCCAAGTTTGCGGCCAGCCTCAGCTACCTAGTGAGGTATTCCACAACTTAGTGAGACTCTGTTTCAAAATAAAGAATAAAAAATGGGGCTGGGGTGTAGCTCGGAGGTACAATGCCCCTGAGTTCAATCCCCAGTACCAAAAAATAAAGAAAGCAAGCAAGCAAGCAAGCAGGGCTGGGGGTGTAGCCCAGAGGTAGAAGGCCCCTGAGTTCCATTGCATACCATGAATGAATGAATGAGTAAATAAAGATAAAGCAATACTAGAACCTCAAAGTCTAATGAACCTTCTCATTTCGTATCTGACAAAGTAAATCTTTCTGTAACCCTAAATATGGTTTCAGACAGGTCGCTGTTGGATATAATCTGTGGCTCTCTATTGCAAAAGAACCTGAAGGGACTCATTATGAGTAAATTCTCTTAAATACAGAGCCTTTTCTATTCAGGGATGCACTTCAAATAGCTTCTCAAGGTTATTTATTTCGTCTAAATACCATTATATTTTAAAAACTTCGAAGCCATTTTTAAAACTTAAAGTTTCCAATAGCCGGGCGTGGTGACGCACGCTTGTAATCCCAGCATTTGGGAGGCTGAGACCGGGTTTGAGGCCAGCTTCAGCTACCTAGTGAGGCACTCCGCAACTTAGTGAGACTCGGTTTCAAAATAAAGAATACAAAATAGGGCTGGGGGTATAACTCAGAGGTAGAATGCCCCTGAGTTCAATCCCCAGTACCGCAAAAAAAAAACTTAAAGTTTCCATAATACACATCTGCCAAACCTAAAGGTAAGTGATAGTGTTTGTAGAAAAATCACGTTTAAGGACAGCTTACCTTCTGGTGCTGGTTTGTCCTGAGGAAGATCTGGCATATTTTCATCCAAAAGATCTGCTAAGGATTGAGAATTTGCCAGCAGTTTCTGATAAGACATAGCAAACTCTTCATACTGTTTATGTCTATCTTCACTTAGCTCTCCTTTAGAATGTAGAATACGCCTATAAAAATGATGAAATAAGCTGATAAACTTAATCAAAACAGATGTGTTCATGCATTGTTACATGGGAAATCTTCCACAAAATCTGATCTGGTCACAGAAATTTAGCACAATCTTCTCTGCTAACTTACCTAACATTTTTATATATCTGAAAATTAAAATATAATCAAAATTACCTAAGCAATTAAAATTCCACAATGAATATGAAGTATGCCTTCAGAAATACCATATTTACCAATATACTACTAAATAATGGGAGATTTAGTATTTTGTAACAATCATACTCCCCTGACATATATTTAATGCAATTAACAAATTAGTTTTCAAAAGCAAAAAAATTACAGAAAGTTATCCTGAAGCCTCCATAATGATTTGATATATAAATCATATTCAACAATATAACATAAATAATTAAAATTCTTTGGCATTTTGTTATTCTATATATTGGCGATAGAAACCAGAAGCAGTCTACCACTGAGCCACACCGCTTTTTAATTTTATTTACTTTTTTGGTACTGGAGGTTGAACCCAAGGGCATTCTACCTCTGAGCAAAACCCACAGTCCTTTTTTTTTTTTTTTTTTTACTTTGAAACAAGGTCTCTCTAAGTTGCTGAGGGTCTCATTAAATAGCTGAGGCTGGCCTAGAACCTGCAATCCCCGTCTCAGCCTCCCAAGTACTGGGATTACAGGTGTATGCCACCGTGCCTGGCTTTTATAAGACACAGTATCCCCAGGTGTGGTAGGTGGCACACGTCTATAATCCTAGTACTTGGGAGACTGAGACAGGAAGATCACAGATTCAAGGCAAAACCCTGTTTCAAAGGAAAAAAATTTAAAAAGTACTGGAGATGTAGCTCAGTGGTAGAGTGCCCCAGTTCCCCTTAACCCCTTCCCCCTCCACACACACACATGCACACAAAAAGACAGGGTTCTCAATAAATTGCCCAGGCTGGCCTTGAACTTGATCCTCCCTCATTGGCGTCCTGAGTTGCTGGGTTTACACGAATGAGCCACCAGGCCCAGCAAACTAAAAATATTTAACATCAAATTAGTTTTAAAAAAGGCAAACACGTTTTGAATGGGTTCAAAAGAGAAATCAGTTATCCTTAAACTTCAGTAATAATATGAATCAAGATTATATTTTGAAAACGCCCACATCTCTCATATAGCCAATTCTCAATTTACAGTGCAAATGCTGGCTATTTATGCATTTCACAAATATTAACTGAGTAACCCACTTACTCAAGTTGGGCTATCTTGGCAAGAATAGAGAATACAATCACTCTTCTACTTTACAACACTGTATCAATAAGTAACCCATAAATTACAAATACAAAACTACTAGAAAACATCAAAATGTAAAAAGTCAAATCTCCCATTAAGAAATTTAGTATAAATTAGGTAAAATATATACAGCAAAACCCAATTTGGTCTCTACTAAATGTTCATGTAGTAGTGTAACATTTGAAACGTTTAAACCAAAATGGAAATACAATAGTTTTTAAAGTCAATTAAGCCATCTTTAAAAGTAATACTTAGAAGCTTGTTATTTGATTTTTCTTATAAAGAGTGAAGAAAAGGGTTTTTATTTTTAATTTGTTTTCTTTGTATGTGTGTATGTGTGTGTGGTATGCTGGGGATTGAAACCAAGGCCATTCTACCCCTGAGCTATACCCCGATCTCTTTTTATTTTTTATTTTGAAACAGGGACTTGCTAGATTGTTAAAGGCCTAAGTGCTAAGACTGGCTTCAAACCTGTGATCCTCCTGTCTCAATCTCCCAAGTACTGGGATTACAGGCATGTACCACTATGTTTGGGTGAGTTTTGAATTTTTTGAGATGTTATCTTCTTACAGAGAATAAGGTAGAATAATCATGCCTAACCATCTTCTTCCCTGCCTATTTGGAAAAATTTCTAAACTTTACTAACTTATCATATTCCTACCCACATAAAGTTTGTTCAAATTTTGTAACAATTCAAGTAATAACATTTTATATTTTTATCAGTTCCCATTACAAGCATTTCAATGCAGATTCATTAATTCTGATCATTTCCTTTTTTTCAAATCTGGCTTATTAGGTCTAAAATGAGAAATTTTTCACTCATCTTATGATTTAAATACACACTAGATGACATCATTCTACCAACATATTAGTAAAATGTCAAAAGTTTAACCACAATAATCCAAGCTAAAGTGTTTTTCTCAATACTCTCAAAATACCAACAAAAAAATTTTGTCCCTCTTCATTTCAGATTATTACTATAAGCAAAACAAAGTTTCATTCAATAAGTTTATGAGTAAATTTTTTAAGTTAAAACAAAAACCAGCCAGGCATGGTAGTGCACTGCTTGTAATCCCAGTACTTGGGAGGCTGAGACAGGAGGATCGCAGGTTCATGGCCAGCCTGAGCTACTTAGTGAGGCCCTCTGCAACTTAATGAAACTTTGTTTCAAAATACTAATACTAATACTAATACTAATAATAAAAAGGGCTTGGGATATATCTTGGAGGTAAAATACCGCTGAGTTCAATCCCCAGTACTGCAAAAAATTAAAAATTAAAAAAAAAAACCTAAGCACTAAAAAATATTCACACCCATGAAAGAAACTACTAAAGCAGTACTGTAAGTGAGTTTGTTAGAACTTTGTGTTCTCAGCCTCTTTTCCCAGTTTTTTTGTTTGTTTGGTTTGGTTTTGTGGTTTTGATATTGGGGAATGAATCAAAGGGCACTCTACTACTGAGCTATATTCTTAACCTTTTTTAAAATTTTATAACATTGAGACAGGTTCTCCCTAAATTGCCCAGGCTGGGCTTGAATTTGTGATCCTTCTGTCTTAGCCTCCCAAGTAGCTGGGATTACAGGCATGCTACACCATGTCCAGCTAGAGCTAGTTAGAACTTTTAAACAGAAGATCTAGTAAGTCATTTAGAAAGTTAAAAAAAAAAAAAAAAAAAAAAAAAACTATTAAAATTAAATAAGTGACTTGAGTAAATAATGCTCAAAATTGTTACTTTAAAATGTTTGCAAGCCAGATGTGGTGGTGCACGCTTGTAATCCCAGTACTTGGGAGGCTAAGACAGGAGGATCGCAGGTTCAAATCCAGCCACAGCAACTAAGCAAGGCTCTCAGTAACCTAGTGAGACCCTGTTTCTAAATAAGAAATAAAACCGGACTGGGAGTGTAGCTTGGAGGTAGAATGCCTCTGGGTTCAATCCCCAGTAACCCTCCCTCAAGACTGCAATGCATTATTGGGAAAAAAATATTAGCTGATAAAAAATGAAGAGTTCATTCTAAAGCAAATTATGTTAGAAGGGATAATAAAGATCCTAAGAGATTTCAAAACTTCTAATGACAAGATACAATATTACTTCAGTCTTTGGAAATAATTTAGAAAATATCCCTGAATAATTCATTTCTGTCATCTGAAGAATGAGCATACACCCAAACAATTAATGTATCAATACTAAGGATTACTGAAACATAAGCAGTAGCAAAGTTATGACTATTTTATTGGAACAGAAAATTAACAGACCTACTCTAGTATGAACCTCACATTCAAATACTTGCCCAGGACTCTGCATTCTGTCAGTGAGAAGTGATTTGATTCAATGATGGTTCTCTGTGCCTGGGTTCCAGTCCCTCTCATCCTAACAGAACCAAACTATAAAGCTTCAGGATACTCCTAGCCCTCCCCCAATTCTCAATTCCATGATCAAATTCTTTAACGGCACTAATTTACCTAACTGCCTAACGAATTACAATGTATTTGGGTTGCTATTCAGTGAAAACAGTTCTCAGGGGAAAATTTCAGATCTAGTTGGTTTGCTTTCTAACATAGTTTATTTACACTTATTTACACCAAGCACTTGGTAAGCGGGACAGGAAGCCAATGAATCAAATTAGGTGTTCTGTTACAAACAAAACTTATACAGTCATATGTCTTTTCCTTGACCATTTATTTAATATACATTTACTAAACATCTACTAAATCCAGAGCATGTATTAAGACTAGATACAAAACTTAAAGCAAAGAAGCAATCTATCACAGGTAGTTGAGTATTCAAAAATCCTAGAATTAGTCAGGAATTCTAATGAAATTAGAATCAAACATTTATAATTTTTACATTATATATATATATATATATTTCAACTTTTTTTTTTTTTTTTTTTTTTTTTTTTTTTTTTTTTTTTTTTTTGGCAATACTGAGGATTGAACTCAGGGCATTCTACCTCCGAGCTATACCCCCAACCCTATTTTTTATTCTTTATTTTGAAACAGGGTCTCACTAAGTTGCAGAGGACCTCACTAGGTAGCTGAGGCTGGCCTCGAACCCAGATCCTCCTGTCTTAGCCTCCCAAATGCTGGGATTACAAGCGTGTGCACCACCACGCCTGGCTAACTTTTTGTAATTTCATGAAGCTCATAGGAAAAGATTTTCAGCTTGCTAAAATGTTTTAGAAAACCTCTGTGGGGCGGGGGTGGGGGAGTAAAGTTCAGTAATAGAGCACTGCCTGGCATGCACAAGGAGCTGGGATCAATACCTGCAGAGAAAAGAGGAGAGGAGGGGAAGGGAGGGAAGAGGAGAGAAGAGGAAGGCAGGCAGGCAGGCAGGGGCAGGGGGAGGACAGGAGGAAGAAGAGAGGGAGAAAAAGAAAAGAAGAAGGGAAGGAAAACCTCTCTGAAGGAACTAAACATTATATGGCACATTTGACCAGAGGATACCGCTTCTGTACATCAGTGTTGTAAAAAAATTTTCATTAAAAACTTTTTGCTTTTGTAGGGCTGGGGATTGAACCCAGGGCCTCAATCATGCTAAGTAAGTGCTCTACTAATGAGCTACACCCCCAGCAGTCACCAAAATTTCTTATATGAATTCTATGGGAATGTAACACTGAAAATGCAAGCAAAATCAAGCTAAAAATGATTCAATTACCATCTTTTTAGTAATATTTATTACATAAAGTTGAATTGAAATCATTTTTTTGAGAATGTCACATATCAGATGTCAGCAAACCTTTTCTGTAAAAAGCCAAACAGTAAATATTTTAGGATTTGCAGACTATAATCTTTGTTCCTACTACTTGATCCTGTATAGCACAAAAGCAGCCACAGACAGTGTGTAAACAATGAATATGACTATGTTACAATAAAACTTTATTTACGGACACTCAAATTTGAATTTCATATAATTTTCAGGTTTCACAAAATATTCTACTTTTTTTTTTTCAAAAGGTAAGAAACATACTTAGATCATAGGCTATACAAAATTAGTCATGGGCCTAATCTGACCCACCAGCCATAAGTCTACCAATCCCTGTCATGATAGGAGTTAACCAAATCAGTATCACTGTTAAATATATATATATAAATTAATTCATTCCCTCTCATATTATTGCACAATAGGAAGGTACTTGTACCTGTTTACAGATGTGAAAAGTAATAATGAAAACAAAATCTTTCCAGGTCTTATTCATTATAATAAAATACAAAAAAGTAGACCTCCTTTACCCAATATACAAGACATCATTGATGGAAGCAAACCTAAGGTACAACAATCCTGTTTGTAAAGTGATTTTTATAATGCTAACACTGACAGAAGACATAAAATAGTCCATTCTTGAATCAAGCATTGTATCTCCAACAAGAAAAATCATTAATACCTTCTTTAAGAGGTATATCTTGTTTTTCCTTTTCCATTTATGTTAGATTTTTTAAATTATTCTATTACTTTGTATAGATCATTACTGTGTATTATCTCGAAAAATGAATTTTTAATTTTAAAACAAGCTATCAAAATTTAAGAAGTTTAACAAATTTTCAAAATGATAAAAAGACAACAAATCTCACTCAAAAGTTTTTCAGAAAGATTTAAGTAGACAACATATTCATAATAGCTAACGCTTACTGAACATGTAAAATGGGCCAGATACTGCCATTAAGTGCTTTTACACATATAAATTCATTACATGACTCACATTCACTTGAGAGATAGAATTCTACTGTTTTAAATCACAGAGATATTAATTAACTTGCCCAAGATCACAGTATGAGTAATGACAGGTCTGACATGTGAACCCCAGCAGTCTGGCTCCAGAGACCATACTTACAAACACTGGACTATGCTTCCTCTCAAACTAAAATTACCCATTTTGTACTTTATACTCAAATTATGTCTCTCAAATGCATGTATCAAAGGCAAGCTTACCCAGATCACAGTGCTTACTTTATATCCTTTGGGGGGGGGGGTTCCTCATTTACATACAACTTGGTAAGTACAGAGTGGCTAACATGCACACAAGACACCTTAAAAACAAAATTACTAGATGCACACAAGGATGGGTACTACATAAATGTAACAAATACAGCACAGAAGAACCCAAATCTGCCACTGGCTGTCCATGTTACACAGTGCAAATATCTATCACTTTCAAAATAACAGTATTTCTTTCAGGGGTTCTGTGAGCACCAGTTTGATTATGGGAAAATGCCAGGCGTTGTGGTGCACGCTTGTAATCCCAGTACTTGGGAGGCTGAGACAGGAGGATCCAGGTTCACAGCCAGTCTCAGCTACTTAGTGAGGCCCTCCACAACTTAGTGAGACCCTGTTTCAAAATAAAGAATAAAAAATAAGCCGGGCGTGGTGGCGCACGCTTGTAATCCCAGCATTCGGGAGGCTGAGACTGGAGGATCCGGGTTCGCGGCCAGCCTCAGCTACCTAGTGAGGCATTCTACAACTTAGCGAGACCCGGTTTCAAAATAAAGAATAAAAAATAGGGCTGGGGGTGTAGCTCGGAGGTAGAATGCCCCTGAGTTCAATCCCCAGTGCTGCAAATAAAGAAAGAAAGAAAGAATAAAAAATAGGACTGGGGTGTAGCTTGTAGGTAGACTGCCCGAGTTCAATCCCAGTACCAATAAATAAATAAATAAATAAACTTCCAAAGCCCACTAAAGAAAAGGCAAAAACTTCAATGTTAATATTATTATTGATCTCAAAAACTCCATAAGAATAGAGAATATTTACTTATTTATTTATGTAATTTATGTATTTATTCATTTTGGCACTGGGAATTGAACCCAGGGGTATTCTACCTCTGAACTCTACCCCCAGCTCAATTTTATTTCTTATTTGGAAACAGGATCTAAGTTGCAAAGGGCAACTAAGTTGGAGGTCTAAGTTGCCAATGCTGGCTTCAAACCTGCAATCTTCTTGTCTCAGCCTCTCAAATACTGGGATTATAAGTGTGTACCACCATGCCTGGCCCTAAACATCCTTTTGAACTTTGACATTGTATAATTGAACAAAATAATGTAAAACATATGGCCAAAATCTTGAAAAAATTATCATGAAGGAGACCCAAGAAAAACTATTGGGCTTTACTTTTAATCTCCTACATTGTATTAAATTGTCATAAAAATGTGCCTTAGAACTACCCTAAATTTTCTTGTGGTCTCATTTTAGAATATGGTTTTGGATACCTTATAATCTGGTGAAAAGATAGTATATATTAAAGCATAACTGTACCCCTTCAAGTATTTAGTAAACAACTACTGTATCAAAGCCATTTAAACATACTTAGAATATCTAGGAGGAGTTAACAATTTTAGAGTTTTTACAAAACTGTTAAGCTTCCTTAAGTCTAAAAGCAAGGTAACATCTTACCAGCACTTAAATACTACCAACCGATCAAACAACCTATCTATAAGGACAGATACAACTCACTTGGAAGGAAAATAAAATTAAAACCACTATTTAGGCCAGGTGTGGTGGCACACACTTGTAATTCTAGTACTTGGGAGGCTGAGACAGGAGGATCACAGGTTCGCAACTAGCCTCAGCAACTTAGTGAGGCTCTCAGCAACTTAGCCAGACCCTGTTTCCAAATAAAAAAAATAAAGTAAGTCTAGGGGTGTAGACCAGAGGTAGAAGGCCCCTGGGTTCCGTCTCTAGAACCACCAAAAAAAAAAAAAAAGCACTATTTAATTTTAAGCCAACATATTTTTAAGTTTCTACATTAATTAATGCTTCATATATTTGCATTAATGAAAGAAAGTTCTCTGATTTAATTAACAATGGGGAAGAGAGAAATGTCTGCCTTATACTTACTTTTCTTACTAACTCAAATCACTTACTGCCACTGGACTGAGTAAGCAGTCATGAGGGAACTCACAGGTGTGAAAGAGAAACTTGCTGGTTCCATCAGGGAGAAAAAAGGAATTAAGATACTTCAGGATTATTCAAACAAGAATTCTGACTTAGAATATCTGAGTTCATTATTTCAGTATACTGAAAGTAAAATTCTGTTACATAACATTAAATTATCTTCAGTAAAAATTAAATTCTTCAACCAATTTTTATTAACTGCCAAAAATACTAAGTAACAAGTACAAAGCATTTCAAAGTATAAAATAAGCCCTGGAAATAAAAGAAGGTAAGCTAGGCACACCTGTAATCCAAGTAGTTAGGAGGCTGAGACAGGAGGATCACAGGTTTGAGGCCAGCCTCAGCAACTCAGCAAGATCCTGTCACAAAATAAAAGGGTGTAGGAGTATAGCTCAAGTGTTGAATATCCCTGGGTTCAACCTCCAGTGCCCTCTCCCCCAAAAATAATAGAAGGCAAACTAAGAAAATAAAGCTATTAATTTCAAATTGGCAAATATTTCTAGATGATTCTTTTAAATGTATATTTATTGTAACTCTCCAGATCATTTTACGAAAATGTGCAATAAAATTTTGAAATAATGCTATGTAAATATATTAAATTATCAATTCCAATGGGACCCAGAGAGAAATGCTCTAAGAGCTGTGTGCATGTATGTTCCTATCACTATACCTCGCAGGTATAATTACAATGCACCATTAAAAGGATTAAAAATAAAAAATGACAGACCAAAATAATATTCTTTTTAAACATAAAACATTTATAGACTCAAACTTATTAGAAATCACCCAACCTTAAGGCCAACTGCATTGTTTACTTAAAAACTGCAAACTCCAGTGCCAGGCATGGTGGTGCATACCTGAAATCCCAGTACTTAGAACCCTGAGACAAGAGGATCACAGGTTTGAGAACAACTTCAGCAGCATAGCTAGACTCTCAGCAACCTGGTGAGATCTTGCTTCAAAACAAAAAATCAAAAGGGCTGGGGGTATAGCTCAGAGGTAGAATGCCCTGAGTACTAGCTATCTAATAACTATGATATAGGCTCAGATAATATAAGATTCGGTATGACTTATTCAATCACTTCCTTCCAGCTGGGGGTGCTGGCTCATGCCTGTAATTCCAGTACATAGGAGGCTAAAACATGTGGTTCACAGATTCAAGGCAAGCCTCAACAATTTAGCAAAGCAACCTAGCCTCAGCAACCTAGCGGTACCATTTGCAAGCAAAAAATAAAAGAGCTGGGGCGTAGCTCAGAGGTGAAATGCCTCTGAGTTCAATCTCCAGTTAAAAAAACAAAAACAAAAACAAAAAACAACCATTTCTTTATTCATTACAGTATCTTTTAAAACGCACCAGAAAGCCGGGCTTGGTGGCACACGCTTATAATCCCAGTTCTTGGGAGGTTGAGACAGGAGGATTGCAGGTTCAAGGACAGCCTCAGCAAGTAGTGAGACCCTCA
>PVLC010042764.1:0-12800 GCA_004027655.1 Graphiurus murinus | reverse complement strand
AAGCAGCATAGCCAGCCAGCCATGAAGTGAGACCTCTGAAACTATGAGCCAAAACAACAACACAACAACAAAATTGCCTTCTCTCTTTTTTTTTTTTTTTGCGGTACTGGGGGTTGAACTCAGGGGCATTCTACCTCCGAGCTATACCCCCAGCCCTATTTTTTATTCTTTATTTTGAAACCGAGTCTCACTAAGTTGCGGAGTGCCTCACTAGGTAGCTGAGGCTGGCCACGAACCCGGATCCTCCGGTCTCAACCTCCCGAATGCTGGGATTACAAGCGTGCGCCACCACGCCTGGCTCCAAAATTTCCTTCTCTAAGTTGTTCTTGTCAGGTATTTGGTCACAGGGATGAAAAGCTACCAAACACAGTTACCATCATCTTAAACATTAAATTTATAATATTGTTATTAACATGTTAAGTAGCAAAACACACTTAAAATGTAAGCAAGTTAGAGGCTGATATTAAGTCTAGCCAGTGTTGTTTGCCTTGAATAAGAATATAGAACTATGGGGTGGTCTTTGTCAAGTAATACATGTCATGTTGGGCACTTATTCAATGTTGACATAAAAATGTTTTGATGGCTGCAAGGATATAATTCCCAATCTATAAAGATTTCTTGGACTATTTGGAATGACAGCTTCCATAGATACTATTACGATGCCAAAACAGACTTCTTTCAAGGAATACCAGAATCCTCTAAGGATTTTTTAGTTAGACTATAATGCCGAAATATTTTAGTTTTAAGATCAATGAGCTCATATTTGGCTAGATGAACATCTTTGATACAGTTTATATCGGAATCTGCTCAGCAACACAGAATGAAAGTGACTCACTTTCCATATATTGATTAATGCCCAATTATATAGAGAGAATGTGTTATAAGATAGAGGTTTGAGTAGCCGGAAGATACGATACCTGACTTTGAGTTGCCTGAAGGTTGCCTGGGAGCATTGCACAAAGAGATAGTGATTGTGCATGTTCTACTTTTAGGCCTCATAACTACCACAGTTCAAAATTGTTTTTAATCTAGTTTAACATGTTTTCAAGTGTGCAATAATCCCCCGTTACTATACACCTATAGTACATAGGTGCTATGTTGTAGAGCAGACCTCTAGGATGTATTAATCTTGCATAACTGAAACTTTATACTCACTGAACAACAATTCCTCATTTCTTACTCTTCCTAGGCCCAGGAAACCACCATTCCATTCTTTGCCTTTACAAATTTGAGTCTTTGAGATACCTTCACATAAGTGGGATCCTGTAGTATGTATCCTTCTGTGACTGACTTATCTAGCTTAATGGCCTCTAGGTTTATGCGTGTTGTAACAAATGGTAGGATTTCCTTCCTTTTCAAAACAAAACAATATTACACTGTAGTCATATACTACATTTTCTTTATTCATTCATCTTTCTGTTAGACATTTCAGTTATTTCCATGTCTCGGCTATTTTGAATGATGTTGCAATGAACACAGTTCAGAGATCTCTTTGAACTCCCAATTCCAACTACTTTGGTTAGAAACTCAAAAGTGAGATTAGGGGATAGATTTGTTGTTAAGCGTTCATACTACACTAAAAAATAAAATAAAAAAAATACAAATTTTTAAGGTGATGGCTATATTTAGTACCTTAATGTCGTGATAATATGTCCAAACTCATCAAGATGTATACAAAATATGTACATTTTTGTCTATCAGTTATATCTAAATAGAGCTTTAAAGAGAATTCTTAAGTATATGCAACACTATTGCAACAGGGAAGCTGCTTTCTATTGATGAACATCACAAGTACTGTTACTGTTAACATGGCTTATAGTCTGCATGACTAAAGAAAGGACATGTTAAATGCCAGATAAAGCTATTGAACATAACAGTAAAACATTATTTCTTCACCAAGAGTACACTGAATTCTACCCATTAATTCCTCGGGGAGAAGTGTTGACCTCAGGTAAAAACCTTTGCTCCAGCTTCTGGAAATACAGTGTCCTAGGAATGAAGGCTCCCCTCTCATCAGTGGTTCAAGCTGTGCATGCAAATGCAGCTTTTATGTGACCATGCATAAGTTAGAAAATAGGGAAATAATTAACTCCTCCCCTTCTTTTACCTCAAATGGCCGTGTGTGTGTGTGTGTGTGTGTGTGTTTCCCTGGCTTGGTCTTATGGCAGAAGCTTCTGCAAAAGGGATAAACTGCTAGGACTAGGGTTCTGGACCAGGCTAAGTACACTCCAGTCTTAATAGATTTGGAACAAGTGTCCACCTTTCTCTTTTTTACAGCCCAGTGCTGGGACAGGTTGTGAAGGTGACTTCAAGTTTCTCTCTATCCCATTTATTTGCTGAAAGCAATCTAATTCTCTTGTAATTTTATATGAGTAATATATAAAATAATGATCACTATGTAAAATGAGATAAAATTAACCCATCAATGACACAAAAATAAAAAATATAAACAAGTACACTTGATCACTGTGTGTCCTTTCTTAGGATAGTTAAATTAAGCATTAGGGTTAGTACACACACACACACACACACACACACACACACACACACACTTGTTATTATCAACAAATCAGATTGTTGATATCAAATATCAAATAGTCACGAGATTCTGAGCTTCAAGAAGGGTTCTGAAATGAGGCTTAAACATCTATGCATCTTTGGTACCAGGCTCAATGAATGACACAGAGCATGTATTCAGTAAATGGTTGTTGAAGTGGGCTAAAGCCTATTGGAGATGATAGTAAGATATGTTAAAAGACCACATATCTAAAATAACTGGCCCAATATTTTTTAACTGAAGAAGGGTTAGCTGAATGTAACATAGTCTTTTGGTAATGCTGCAATCTTAGAAAAATTAATCTGTGCCTCACTTCCATCATGGAAAAAGTAGGTATAATAATACCCACTCCTTATCATTGTGAGGATTAAATGACATAGCACACTAGAAGGAATAACATTTGTTGCATAGTAAGCATGCTATAAACATTAGCTATCTTAATCATTACTAGAAGCAGTAGTACTAATGGTACGTTATTCAAGTATTCATGTCATAACTATAAGAGATTACTCATTAAGCTTTTCTGTCCGTACTGAGTTCATTTTGTCCTGCACCCTTATTGCCAACCATCCAGCTATCACACTGAGTTCTTCTTACTCTCAAAGGTCCCTTCTAAACTGACATTTCTTTTTTTTAAATTTATTGGTGCATTGTAATCGTACATCATTATGAGGTACAGGATGGTAGAGGTATACATGCATGCATTTCTTTTCTTCTTCTTTTTTTTTTTTGTGGCACTGGGGATTGAACCCAGGGACATTCTACCTTTGAGCTATACCCCCAGCCCTATTTTTTTTATTCTTTATTTTGAAACCGGGTCTCACTAAGTTGCAGAGAGTCTCAGTAGGTAGCTGAGGCTGGCCATGAACCCGGATCCTCCAGCCTCAGCCTTCCAAATGCTGGGATTACAAGCATTACAAGCATGTGCCACCACGCCTGGCTACATGCATGAATTTCTTATTGACTATGAACTTGGAATTGATACTGCAAGATTGGATAATATACAAAATAGTAGTAAATAGATAGGTCTGAGCATCAAGAGTAAATTCACCTATTTTCCTGGATATCTAGAAAGATTCATTTTCTGGATAAATGCCTCCTTTACCTCAGATATTGCTCTCTGTTTGCATGCTTAGTAGCATAGCTTTTCTCTTACTCTCTTTTTCAAAATAAGCTTCTCCATCCTCACCCCTGAACATAGGAAGGCAATTAACATGCTCAAAACACCCCAAAGGTCATGGCTGAGTGGCAATGAACTGAGTGACTTCAGGGATCAGTGGTCACTTCAATAGTGTATGATTTATGTACGTGAATGATTCCAGCATCAGATATGCTTAGAGATGAGGAGGACTGACCAACACCCCAATGGTATGTCTACTCATACTTTGCATTCCAACTAATAAAACAAAGGATGATATTTCTTCTTGTCAACACGTTGATATGCCTGATGTGATGGCTGGCTCCTGCTGGTGGGCAGAAGCTGGGCTGGGGCTCAGCCGTATCCCTGGATGTGAATAGAACTTCATGGTCTGGTGTGTTTTAGCAGAGGAGCAAATACCAGAATATTTAGCTCTGCAGGTGGTTTCATCTTTCTTGGTGCATTTCCTGCTGTCTAACCAGTTGGCAACATAAAGTTTATAAATCTAACCCTATGGTGGAGAAAAGTTGGATGGGAGATTTTGTGTTTAGAAGAATGTGCCTATGGGGCTTTTAAACACAACTGTATTGAGTTGTTTGTGTCACTGTTTTATGGCTCTGGATAGTCCATTCTAGCTGAACAAGATTTCAAGATTTATTGTGACATCAGGCTGAAGAATGATGTATTTTTTTAAAATCCTTACACGTCACCTTCCCACTGAGGGAGACTTCCCATGGATCCTACTGCTTTGGCTAGATCAGTTTCCCTTCTGGCTTCCCAGACAGGCCTGTGACTTGAGAATTTGAGTCTTCCTACGTAGGATAAGGCTTGATCTTCTTAGGGCACATTGACAGCATAGCCAGACAAGAAGCAGATCCCACGGAAACGGGAGCATCTGCTTTGAAGAAGGACATACATAAAGAGGAAAGTTCATAGGACTAAGAATTAAAATGTTGGCTTTAGGTCTCTGTTCATTCACTTACCTAACCATGTGATTTGCCTTGAGAGGATTTCTAGATGTCTGAGGGGGGGGGGGGTAGTGTGGCAATCATGTAATAATGCTATTAAGCTCTCCTCCAGAGAGTAAACTCCCTAAGAGGACTGTGATTAGACCACTTCTCCAGCTGTTGCACTCCCCCTTCCAGCCGGGGTTCAAATCAGAATGCTTTTGAAGGCCATGTCCTTCCTGGGATGCTCCTCAAGTTTGAGCACAGCAAGGATAGAGTGGAGTCATCCTGCCCAACACAGGACTCCTCTGATCAGTGGTCTGTGCTCCCAGGGTTCCACCCAGCCAGCCAGCACTCCAGAGCTACACTGGAGCCTCCTGCTCTTCTAGTCAGCCACATTTATCCCTCCTCCTCTCTCTCCTTTCTCAGATGTCAGACTTGCATCTCACTCTGAAAATTCTTCAGCATGCTCCTGTTCTGTATCCCCTTTTTCTTCTCAGGACCTCCCCCCCAAACCTCTTGCATATCAAACTTCATTTTGGTATCTTAAACAGATACAATCAGTAAGTTAACATGGATTATTTCATGCTTCTTTATACACCTTCCCCCTTCTTACAGAAATTCAGCCCCCACATAAATCCAGTCACCACACTATTCATTCCAGCTCCAAACATGGGATTATGATGGGACCATCACATGCATATTTTGTGGTCTTGTGTCAAAGTGGTTAAAATAGGCATGTGACCAATATAAACCAATCAGAGGCCTCTCTTTAGTGGGGGAGAATTGGCTCCTTCCTATTAGATATGAGCATATGGTATGAACTTGGTATGAACTGAGAGCTTCTGGTAACCATGTTCCTTGCCACAGAGAAGAGGCAGAGACAAGGAAACCAAAGGTCAGGGACAGAAAAGAACAGAAACAGGTAGAACAGGGCGCCAGTGTCTCCAGTCCAGTGTCTCCCTGTGCTTGCCACTTTCCTGAAGGTTTTCCTTTGACTTCAAAATGTACTGCAGAATTGTTCACCTCTATCTGCAACTTTATAAGAGTTGATTACATTTAGTTGTTTCTGTTTATGTTACTTACACATGAAATAATCTCTAATAGTAGAATCAGCTTCTGATAGAATGCTTCTAAAAACTAGTTTTATAAACTGAGATGGCTTCTACTTTAAAAGCTGAATGCACTGTAGAATGTATTAAATATTCAAAAAGTGTCAGGCACAAAACAGTCAGTCAATATTTTTGTGATTAAACACAAGAAAGCAAGAGATCCCAGGTCTAGGAATAAAGGTTATAGTTTTTACAAAAGCACATTTGTGAATCGTGCACATCATAAGCACTCAGTAAATATTTCATTGACATAAACTAAGAATATGAAAATAATTGCTGTACTACAAGTTTGTGTCAGTAGTGTATCTGTGCCTTTTAGTCAGGGTACCTGAGATGGTGTCAAACTTCTGCTTTCCAGTCAGAATGCAGCAGCTGGAGACGGGCAGGATGAGGAGGGTAGCAAGGAAAGGGAAGACCAAGAGAAATAACTACCTGAGGGGCACAGCAGGGCATGTGGGTATAGTTGGTGGCCCATGACTCATATCATTTCAATGAAAGGAGCCAGACCAAGATGCATGGATTCTCTGGGAAGACCAGCAATTTGGCTCCACATCAAACCAGTGTTCTTTAATGTGTATTTAATGGAGGCAAGTTAATGTCATCATATCTTCTAGGAAGGAAATATGATACTAATCTTTGGGTTACCCAGGTTGTGCTCATGCAAAGGATTACTAATTGATGTGAAGCCTAGAGGGGTCAGTTCTTGGATTGGCTGCCAGAAAGCCACATAGGACCACAGAGGAGATGGTTCAGAGAAGTCCTATTGAGAGGGCTGGTCTCTTTGTGCACAGGTCTCTTTGCACATATAATATAACTCTCTGCATTTCTATCTGTCTCTATCAGAAATGGCCACAGTAGATGGTCTTTATGTCAAATCAAGGTATAAGCAGATACTATATGAAATATAGTCTTGAATCCTCAAGTGTCCTTTTTTTAGTCTACAAAAGAATGTAATTAAAATATTTGGGTGGTCAACTTACCATAGCAAATAGTATTGTAGAAAAATGAGTGTAGGGACAACAGAAAGGCATTGTATGGTGACGAAGCAGAGTAAGTGTGACCTGGCAGAAGGTATCAGTGAAGTGACCCAGAGATTGTGTCCTGGGCACCAGTTGGGATGGGAGAGGTTCCTCGGGGGCAGCAGGAGAATCTTCTGATGGGAAGGGGTGGGGCAGAGCCAATGAGGATGGTTAGCATTCCAGGATCTGGTCTCAGAACCCAGGGGCTCATTTACTTCAAGAGCAGATTTTTGTATCAGCTGTCAGTGAACGAAACTTGGCAATTTGTTCTGGGAAATTACATTGTTCTGCCACAGAGTAAAGAGCATTGCCTCACCCACCGCATGGGCTGATGGAAAACATTTAATCACACCACTTCCCCACTATATCTGGAATCAAATACTTGTTGGCCACTTTTTGTCTCTGTTGCTTTGATTTGTCTTGAGTCCAGAAACTCAGATCTGAGACTCTCCTCTTTTCACCTTTAGCACATGATTTCAATTCCCACTTCCACCATGGTGAACACACTCTCTACTCCAACTTTGTAACCACTCCTGTTTCACCTTCATACCCTGGCCTGAACTGTCCCCAATCAATTTTGTCTCCTTTACTCTCCACAAATAAAGGACTCTCTTCCTTGTTTTATAATATATGAAATCAATAGTCAGCATGAGCTGCAATTAGTAGCATTTGGACACATTCTAGTGAAGATAGACAGAGGTACCCACACGTATCCATTAAAGCCAAAGGGGAACTTAACCCCCCAAACACACCTGGATGTGGCTCACATGTGATCTGCAGTGCACAAGTGTAACTTTTGCAGTGCACACAGATGTAGCACAACACATCCAGGCTATCAGGGGCAACTCACAAGCACCAGGCACAAGGTGTAACACCCAAGCATTATAGGCAACACACAGATGCAATACCTGTTGACCAGGAACACCTCGACAACCACATGGAGTCCCTAGAAACCTGAGGTCTATAACTGTCAGCACCCAAGACTGAAAACCTGCAGCTTCTTCTGCCAAGGAGCCTCGCCATCTTGCCACACGGACCACCAAAGAGGCTGAAGGATAACCAATCAGCAATGCTGGTAGCTGTCTTAGTCAGCATTCTCATAGCTATAATCTAAAGAACTGACCACATAACTTAGAGGAAGGAAGATTTATTTGCTCACAGTTTTCCTTGGGGATTTTAGGGTTCAGTCTGTATGAGGCCAGGGACTCTGGATCTCAGGGCATGATGGTGACGGAAGAAGACAGAGGAAGAACACACGACTTTGCTCTCACATCATGGTAGCTAAAAGCAAGAGAGTGAGCAAGGGGAGGAGGAACCATACATAATCCCCAAGGCCACAGCCCCAGGACCCACTTTCTCCACACCCTACCAGCCCAGACCACCACACAGATAAACCCATTACAATGGATTTATTAACTGCTGAGATTACAACTCTCATGACTTAACTATATCAACCCTGGATGTTAATAAATGAGCTCTTTAGGGAACATTCTATAACTAACTCTAACTGCAGACTTTGGCCAATTCTTCACCTTCTGTTCTGGTTAAGTGCTGGTTAAAACTAGGCCTAAAGACCAGGACTTGAAGGCCAGGACCAGACTCACAGTTCACCTGAACCTGAGATCCTGAAATGGTCAAATGAGCCCTGTGATACATGGACTGCCCAACCTGCTCTCCAGGTTGTGCTAATTTCTGTCTCTCCCTCTCTCTTTCTTCCCTAAAATATCATGTTATATAAAGTCTGCAGGGAGTGTTAGCAAATAATGAACTTGTCTTAGTCACGATTGCAATAAACATTCTTGAAATGACTGAGACTATATTTTGGTTGTTTTCCATGATTTAAGTCTGCTCAGAACATCAAAACCAGATAAAAAGCAGAGACAATGCAGGAAAAGGGTCTGATAGTTGTTACCAGGAAGAGAAAAGAAACCATCAGGGAAGAGGTGGCATTGAGTTGGAATGACAGATGAGGGTTCAACACATAGGAGAGCGGGGAAGACCATCCATATTTAGGTTTCAGCGTGTGCAGAAGCAGCGGAAGCCTGAAATGAGAGCAAAGGAACTGAAATCAATAGACGGTGGCTACATAAGTATGAATTACACTGGCACATCACTTTGTGTGTGCTACCTTATTTTATAATGGCCGCTGGAGGTTGTATGTCTACTTACAACTTTTTCTCCCCATTTTCTTCGCACAGCAGTAAGTCGAAGTTCTTGCCCTTCTTCACTACCTGGAGCAGGGACAAACCGCTGGCAGGTGTTCCATAAAGGTCTGATCTATGAATGGGTGTTCACCATCTGCAGAAGCAAAGGCAGGGATGACTTCATCCGGCAAGCATGTGACTGTGCTGAGCAATCTGTTTTCCTGGGATGAGGTCCCGGTCTCAGAAGGGATGGGCCACAATGTGGTACAGAACTCTGGGGAACCGTGTGTCTATCAGCCCACTGACATTGATGGAGTGAATCTCTGCTTTTCATTTTCTTAAAGGCCGTGACCACAGAACCAAGGCTTGGTTGATGGAGTCACCACAATATCACGTGGACTATTGCCAGTTGAATGGTTACCGAGTCAGGCAAGTTCAGATCTCCACTAAGGCATTTACGGTGAATGGAGCTGATTCCTTTGCTGTTGTTTCTCTCTTGGGTCCATGAAGTCACTTTCAGAACTGCTAGGCTCTGTGAGCTTTGAGATTGGAAGGAAACTATCTTGGAAGAAATTTGAAGTTCTTTCAATAAATAACCAAAGGGATCTTTGCAGACAATTCTCCTCTGGTTGAAAATGCCTCTGATTCAGTCAGAAAACTTCCTTATAGCTTTACATGATGTTTTCCTACCAGGTGGTGTTATTCATGCTGATAAATGATGCATAATACATTTATGTTGATTAAGCGATTGCTTACCTGATAAGGCCAAAGGAGTTGTTCCACTGTTTGTTTTCTTTTATTTTCAAAATTACTCTTTCATTGTCAGGCATGGTGGCACATACTTGTAATCCTAGTACTTGGGAGGCTGAATAGGAGGATCTGGGTTCAAAGACAGCCTCAGCTACTTAGTGAAGCCCTCCACAACGTAGTGAGACCCTGTTTCAAAATAAAGAATAAAAATAAGACTGGGGGTGTAGCACAGAATGCCCCTGGGTTCAATCTCTAGTACCACAAAAAAAAGATTACTCTTTCATAACAAATACCCCAGACACCCACCTTGACAACAGGGTCATTTTAATGTTTGTTGAAGTTGCACTGTCTGTTTCCAATGTTCTCTCTATGCTAGTGAGTGGAGATACTATATTTTTGTCGTTAACTCTGATCAGACTGGCGTTTGCTTTGTCCCTGCCAAGGAATTATGCTTTGGTCAGTCCAGTTTTGACAAATCCTGGTTGATATTTCTCCGTTACAACCTAATGACTCATCTTGCAGCATCTCCTGGTTTAAAATTAGCACAGCGGATTGAATGTGCTAAATTGAAGAGAACCAGGAAAGCAAAGGCAATACTTTACCATCAGTGGCAATCTCTGTTGTCTATGGTGCCATAAACAAACCTAAAAGCAAAGGCAGAGTGACCTCAAAGGAAAGTTTTTAACCCATTAGGAATTTTGAGAGTTGTGACAGTAATTACACTCTGTAAGGTGCCTAGGAATAGTCATGGTACTTATCAGAATAGTTGTCAGCTGTGCAGTAAAACGAAACTAATTCCAGAAATCTCATGCCTTATACAAAATAAGGTAATTTTTTTTTCTGTTCAGTGTGGCACATCCAACACAAGTAAGAGTCTCCTCTAATGAACCCACTGACCGAGGCAGATAAAAGCTGCCTTCTATGGTCTTTGTGCAGCAAAGAAGAGAGACTAGATGATTAATTGCATATAAGATTTTCACTGTTTCAGCCAAGAGATGACACTTGTTATTTCTTCTCCAATTGCTTTGGTCACATGGCCCTTCCTACTTGCAAGAAGATAGATGCAAATCCCTCCTCACATGGAAGGGAAAACAACCAAATCTTGGGGAGATTGGCAGTGTTGACAGCAGCTCTCCTTCTGGTTATCAAATGAATGCCTCACTTTTCTTTCCGAACAGACCATACTTGTCCTCTGTCCCACAATGGAAAACCCAAAGTCTTGGTGCTTTCTCACCATAAGTAGGGCCACACCCAGGGTCTCAGGGGAATGAACTGTAGGCTCTAAATTACATTTGGCCTTTTTATTTCTCCAATCTAAAGACTCAGACACTACAAAGACATTATGTGAGAGTGGAGTAGGGGCAGGATTACCGTAAGAAATACCACTGTGCCAAGGAGAAAGAAGGGAAGCACACCTCAATCATTGAACTGACAGATCTCAAATTCAACTTGGAGATACTCTGGGACCCTGCTCTGAGGAAAGACAATATTGCTTGATTAAGCCCCAATTAATTCTGCTCTCTCTTAGGAGCTTTCTAGTGCTTTGCTCTTTTGTTCTTTTTGACTTCTGGGTCTGACTTTTGCATGAATCTTTCTTTTCCACGTTTATCCTTCTAGATCACTTTTGCTTTCAGTTTTGGCTGTTGAACCCAGAACTTCATACATGCTAAGCCAGCCTCTACCACTTACCTGCATCCTTAATACAGATTTAATATTTTTTTGGCAGAGGGGTTAAACCTAGGATCATTCTACCTTTGAGAAACATCCCCAGACCTTTTTATTTGTATATTTTGAAACAAGGTCTTGCTAAGTTGCTGAGGAACTAGCTAAGTGGCTGAGGTTGACTTTGAACCTACAATCCTCCTGTCTCAGCCTCTCAATTACTGGGATTATAAGCCTGCACCACCATGCGAGGCTCTAGGTCACTTCTGGTATGAATATTGGACAATATACTTTCTTTGGGAGCTGAATGACTTTTAGTCTTCTTCCCCTTCTTCCTGTATTTAACCAGCTAGTTCTTTCCTGAGCTCATCTCTTTGTAGTACTTTGTCAAATGTTGTCACTGTTAACACACTATTAACATCCTCATTTCTTACCCCATTTCCTAGAGTCATAATTTCTTTAAGTTAATGATCTGTTTCCCAAACTACTACCAGGAATTATTTTACCAAACATTTTTGCACTACATACCATGAATTGATATATTTCCCATCTCCATTATCAGAATTCTTAGAAATCTCTGCCTACTATCTGACATGTAAGCAAATACTACATACTTACCACTTTTGGGTGATCATTCCTCTTGGTAACAAATTTTATGCTAACCATACAGATTGGGTTATGGTGCGATAAAAAATTAGCCCTACAGTCTTAGTATCTTGAAATACCAAATACTTGTTACTCTGCCCATGATAAATTTCATTAGCTAACTGCTCAGTAAATATCATGCATACCATACAATCCAAGGTACATTGAGTTAGTCCCTGAATTTAGGTTGGAACAAGGAAAATGGAGCAAATGTTTATTGAGTACTTGGTATGTTCTTGAAATTAATGTTTGCATATATTAAAGATGCCAAGTAACTCATTCAAAGTCACAGAAACAAGCCCAGCATGGTGGCACATGTCTGTAATCCCAGTACTTGAGACAGAAGGATCACAGGTTTGAGGCTAGCTTCAGAAATTTAGCAAGGTCCTCAAGAACTCAGCAAAACCCTGTTACAAAATAGATAATAAAATAGCACTGAGGGTGTAACTCAGAAGTAGATTTCGCCTGGATTCAATCCCTAGTACCATACATAAACACACACTGGAAGTCACAGATTCATAATTTGAGCCCAGTATGTTTTCCTTGATTCTAAAGCTCATGTCTTTATATTTTCTTTCATTTTTTAATTTTTCTTTTATTTTTTTTGAACAGCAAGTTCCTAGAGCATTTTTTAATGATCAAAGACAATCTTGTAGAATGCCTTGTAAAGTTATTCAAAGCAATATCTTTATGGTCATCTAAAAGTAATTTTAAATTGCATAATAAACAAGCAATATTTTTAAAAAAGATAAATCAATTGATAGTTGGATGCACAATTATCACTGGCAAAGAGACTAAATCCATATATTAGCTGTTAAGTTTAAGT
>PVLC010042763.1:0-12820 GCA_004027655.1 Graphiurus murinus | reverse complement strand
TTTTTTTTTTTTTTTTTTTTTTTGCGGTACTGGGGATTGAACTCAGAGGCATTCTACCTCCGAGCTATACCCCCAGCCCTATTTTTTATTCTTTAATTTGAAACCGAGTCTCACTAAGTTGCAGAGTGCCTCACTAGATAGCTGAGGCTGGCCGCGAACCCAGATCCTCAGGTCTCAGCCTCCTGAATGCTGGGATTACAAGCGTGCGCCACCACGCCCGGCTCTTTTATTCTTTATTTTGAAACAGGGTCTCACTAAGTTGTGGAGTACCTTACTAGGTAGCTGAGGCTGGCCTCCAACCCAGATCCTCGTCTCAGCCTCCCGAATGCTGGGATTACAAGCGTGCGCCACCACGCCCGGCTGCCTAGGCCTATTTTTTATTCTTTATTTTGAAACAGGGTCTCACTAAGTTGCGGAGGGTCTCACTAAGTAGCTGAGGCTGGCCGGGAACCCGGATCCTCCAGTCTCAGCCTCAGAAATGCTGGAATTACAAGTGTGCACCACCTCGCCCAGCTTGGAGGGTAAATTTCTTATTGAGCTATTTAAGGTGCCTGATCTTAACTAGCATTGGCCATTTTAATACCAAAAGGTATTACCCATTATTTGTAAATTATAAGTCTGGTGGAGTCTAGTAGTCTTTTGTGCTTGATTGAAAAATGCAACACAGGGCGTATTAAAAGGTTTGTGTAAACCAGGTATGGTGCTGCACGCCTGTAATCCCACCTAGTACTTGGGAGGCTGAGACAGGATTACAGGTTCAAGACCAACGTCAAGAATTTAGCAAAACTCTTGGCAACCTAGCAAGACTTTTTTTTTTTTTTTTTTTTTTTGCAGTACTGGGGATTGAACTCAGGGGCATTCTACCTCCGATCTATACCACCACTCCTATTTTTTATTCTTTTTTTTTTTTTTTGTGGTACTGGAGATTGAACTCAGGGGCATTCTACCTCCAAGCTATACCCCCAGCCCTATTTTTTATTCTTTATTTTGAAACCGAGTCTCACTAAGTTGCGGTAGCTGAGGCTGGCCTCGAACCCAGATCCTCTGATCTCAGCCTCCTGAATGCTGGGATTACAAGCGTGCGCCGCCATGCCCGGCTACCTATTTTTTTATTCTTTATTTTGAAACAGGGTCACACTAACTTGTGGAGTGCCTCACTAAATAGCTGAGGCTGGCAGAGAACCCGGATCCTCCAGTCTCAGCCTCCCAAGTACTGGGATTACAATCGTGCACCACCACGCCTGGCAGCAAGACTCTTAAAAAAATAAAATAAAAAGGGCTGGGGGTGTAGCTTGATCCCCCAGTACTACAATAAATTCCACCTTATTTGTTCTACATCTACTATTGGTACTCAAATCTCCCAAATTTGTCACTTCAGGTTCTAGACCATCCTATCCTTGCTCAGTTTCTTATGCCAAACTTTTTTTTTTTTTTTTGGCGGTACTGGGGAGTGAACTCAGGGGCATTCTACCTCCGAGCTATACCCCCAGCCCCATTTTTTTTTATTCTTTATTTTGAAACCAAGTCTCACTAAGTTGCGGAGTGCCTCACTAGGTAGCTGAGGCTGGCCGTGAACCCGGATCCTCCGGTCTCAGCCTCCCGAATGCTGGGATTACAAGCGTGCGCCACCATGCCCGGCTTCTTATGCCAAACTTTTATCTTCCCCAGATTTGAGTTGGCCTAGTCTCAAATCTACTTGTTTAATCTCCTGATAAAGTATTTCTCTTGCATTTCTTACCTCTATATAGGCTGCCTTTGATTTTTCTTGGCATCTTGAACCACTATTGACATAAAAGAGAATAGAGGAAGTATTTTTCTTTGGCCTCCTTGGCAGAGCCTTCTATACTGTAATGTTTAAAAAGAATGCTCAATGCTAATTTGGATTATATCAAGTAAGTAAATGTGACATATTAAAAGATCCACTGGGAAGCAATAGAATAAAAACAGAAGGAACAGCAGAAAGAGGTCAGAGGGCTCCAAAACAAACTATTTCACAACTTGGCCTTGTTTTTAAGTGTTTGCCAGCTTTGACAAAAGGGTAATGGCATTTTTTCCCAAGATTTAGAATTTTAAGCTCAGATTCTAGCAGGAGATAGACAATTCATTGAGCATGCTAGACAAAGGTTTAAGCAGAGCCAATGTTAAGGGAGGATCAGTGAATCACAGATGCATACTTCAGTGCATTTCACACACAATGTCTCATGAAGTCCTCACTTATGAATGTACATTTTAATTTATTTTTTTGGTTGAACCCAGGGACATTGTACCTGAGTTATACCTCTCAGCCCAATTTTATTTTGAAACAGTGTCTCCCTATGTTGATGTCTCACTACTTGCTAGAGGTTATAATTCTTTCTCAGCTTCTCACATACCTGGGTTACAAGTGCTTACTACCACGCCCAGCATTTTTTTTTTTTTTTTTGCCCTACTGGGGATGGAACCCGGGGGGATTCTACCTCTGAGCTACAGCCCCAGTCCTATTTCTTATTCTTTATTTTGAAACAGGGTCTCACTAAATTGCGGAGGGCCTCACTAAGCAGCTGAGGCTGGCCAGGAACCTGATCCTCCTGTTTCAGCCTCCCAAATGCTGGGATTACAAGTGTGCGCCACCACGCCCAGCTCTGCATCACTTTTTTCTCTCCTATACTTCAACAAGTTGTAAGGCCTCTGGATTAACAGAATGAAATTAAGCCATAATCTGCCACCCTGCTAATAAAATCAATGGAGTAACAGAAGGAGATCTGGGGAGAAGAGATGAGACTTTTTTGCAGTACTGGGGATTGAGCTCAGGGGCATTCACCTGAGTTACACCCCGAGCCCTATTTTTCCTTTTTGAAACAGGGTCTCACTAAATTGGGGAGGGCCTCACCAAGTAGTTAAGGCTGGCTGTGAACCTGTGACCTTCCTGTCTCAGCCTCCCAAGTACTGGGATTATAGGCATGCACTACCATCACACCCTGTAAAGAAACATTTCAAATGCTATGCACATAGGTAAACACCATGCTGTGTGCATTGTTGTCACTCTGAAGTTCATTATGATGTGCGATTACAATGCACCAAATAAAAGTATATAAAAAGCTGGGTGGTGCACATCTGTAATCTCAGCACTTGGGAGGGCAACACAGATTGCACTTTCAAGGACAGCCTCAGCAAGTTAAGTGAGACCCTCAACTTGGAAAGACCCTGTTTCAAAACAACAAAAAGGACTGTAGGTGAAGAATGTGGTTTGTAATCCCAGTATTTGGGAGGCTGACAGTTTCAAAATGAGAAAGGGCTGAGGGTGTATCTCAGTAGAATGCCTCCCAGTCAATCCTTAATACCAAAGGAAAAAGAGAACCCCTGCACCTAGTTTGGGAAATCACCGATTCATGTGGATGGCTCCCTCAAATTTGTTTCACTTAGATACCTCAAGCTTCCTATGAATATTATGCAGGGCCTACTACC
Source organism: Graphiurus murinus (assembly GCA_004027655.1). Lineage (NCBI taxonomy): Eukaryota > Metazoa > Chordata > Mammalia > Rodentia > Gliridae > Graphiurus > Graphiurus murinus. Next base: position 9,376 of record PVLC010042763.1, on the reverse strand, counting down.
TCATCTTAATCTCTGGCAAAATACTAAACTGAGATCCACTTCCCTGGAATTGTTTACGGGTAATTCCTAGCATCCGATTCTTTAGTAAAATGTCTAATAGTTCTCTATGTGGCAGCTTTAAACTTTTGTATTTTTGTGGCACTAGGGATTGAACCCAGGGGCATTCTACCTTTACATCCCCAGCCCTATTTTATTTTGAAACAGGGTCTAAGTTATGGAGTGCCTCACTATTTGCTGAGGATGTCCTCAAAACTGTGATCCCCATCTCAGCCTCTGGAAATACTGAGATTCTAAGTGTCAATTCACCTAACCTTTTGTACACCAATATGGAATTAAACAACTCATTCTTCAACAGTCAGTGAAGGATGAAAGAGGAAATTTTAAAAAATTCTTCAAACAAATGAAAATGGAAATATAAGGATTGGAGTGTAGCTCAGTGGTAGAATATGTGCTTAACATACTTGGGGCCTTGGATTCAATCTGAAGCATCAAACAAAATGCAGAAAGTTTTTTTTTTGTGGTATTGGGGATGGAACTCAGGGGCATTCTACCTCTGAGCTATACCCCCAACCTATTTTTCTTTATTTTGAAACAGGCTCTCCCTAAGTTGCAGAGGGCCTCATTAGGTAGCTGAGGCTGGCCACAAACCTGGATCCTCTGGTCTCAGCCTCCCAAATGCTGGGATTACAAGCATGCACCACCACACCTGGCTTGCAAAAAGATCTTGAACAAAAAATGGGAAGACATCCCATGTTCATCTATTGGAAGCATAGTTAAGCAATCTCCAGTCAATGCACCCCACTAAAACACCAACGATATTCTTCACAAACTAGACCTCAAAATTTGTATATAACCACATTAGATCTCAAACAGGAAGTCATCATGAGCTAAAATGGAGCTGAAGGCTTTATAATACCTTAGTGGTGCCAGGAAAATTGGGTGTCTATAGATAGGAAAAATTACATTCAGCTGGGCATGGTGGTGCATACTTGTATTCCCAGTACTTGGGAGGCTGAGACCGGTGGATCTGGGTTTGCAGCCAGCCTCAGGTACTTAGTGAGACCCTGTTTCAAAATAAAATAAAAAAATAGGGCTGGGGATGTGGCTCAGAGGTAGAATGCCCCTGGGTTCAATCCCCAGTACCACAAAATACAAAAAGCCCTCCACAACTTAATGAGAACCTGTTTCAAAATAATGAAAAAAATAGTTCTTGGGGTGTAGTTCAGAGGTTGAATGACCCTGGGTTCAATGGCCAGCATTCCTTCCAAAAAAACAAGTGAACAGATATTTTCCAAAATCGCCAAAAAAACATTACAGCAGTAATTAGTAACAAAGTATTACAGAAGACAGCCAAATATTAGGAAAATGTACATCAGCCAGGCATGGTGGGGGCACACTTGTAATCCTATTACCTGAGAGGTTAAGACAAGAGGCTCATGATCAACCTCAGCAGTTCATCAACTCAGAATTCCCTTGGGCTCAATCCCCAGTTCTGTGGAAAACTGAGTTGAGCATAGGTGCACCCATCCTAATCCCAGTACTTGAGGCTGATAAGTCAATGCTGGCAAGGATGGCGAGAAACATGACTGGTAGGCATATTATCAGTACAGCCATTATGGAAAGTGTTTGGAAATCTCAAAAGCTAAAAACAAAAGACTATCATGTTTTAACAACCAATCCCAAGCTGGATGTGGTGGCGCATGCTTGTAAATCCCAGTACTTGGGAGGCTGAAACAGGAGAATTGCATGTTCATGGCCAGCCTCAGCTACTTAGTGAGGTCCTCTGTAGCTGAGACCCTGTTTCAAAATAAGTAAATAGAGCCGGGCGTGGTGGCGCATGCTTGTAATCCCAGCATTCGGGAGGCTGAGACCAGAGGATCCGGGTTCACGGCCAGCCTCAGCTACCTAGTGAGGCACTCTGCAACTTAGTGAGACTCGGTTTCAAAATAAAGAATAAAAGCTAGGGGGTATAGCTCGGAGGTAGAATGCCCCTGAGTTCAATCCCCAGTACTGCCAAAAAAAAAAAAAAAGTAAATAGAGCTGGGGGTATAGCTCAGAGGTAGGATGACCCTGGGTTCAATCCCCAGTACTGCCCCAAATCCCAACAATAACCAATCCCACTACTGGATATATATCCAAAAGAATGAAACCAGCATTCCAGAGAAATCTACAGTTGCATATTTATTGCAGCACTATTCACAGTAGTCAAAATATGGACTCAACATAGGTCCACCAGTGGATCAATGTGAAATGTGGCATATATACACACAGGAAAAACTATTGTCATGAAATAATGAAACTTATTTTTACCCAAAAGGGGGATGACTAATTACCAGAGACTAAGTGAGGTGGCAGGGATGGGGGTGAAGACATCAAGTTTAACAGAAGGGAAGACATTCTGATACACTACTGCATGGCAGGGCAACTATGAGACAAAAGCTAAGTTTTTCAATCTCCTGTCTTAGCTTCTGAAGTACTGTGATTACAGGCATGCACCACCATGCCTAGCCAGACGCAGATTTTATTCTCTTGTCAAACCCAGTATACCTGGTCAGCAAGCAAGCTATGTTCAAATGCTCTAAAAGCTCTACTTATATTATGGGCTTCAGGACTCTAAAAGTCAAACTCCCATTAAGTAAAAAGCATCTTAAACAAATTGACCTTTGTTAACTTTGGGTCTGCCAGGCATTCACAGAAAATGACCACACAGAAGGGTCAAAAATCTAGGTTAAATCAGATACTACTATTTGCTTTATACTAAACCCATTCTAGTTTGACCAGTTTAAACTTTGACTACCTTAGCAAATACCTTCCTTTCATAAAACTGTCTATTCACTTATCAGCATTCTATTCCTAGTATCTCAGCTTCTATAGGACTAATATACTATGTGGCTAATAATCACCTATGTTCAATGCCAGTCATCCCTCCATAAAAACCTTACTAACAGTTTCACACCAGCCGTCATAACTTTCAGTTTTAATTAGTTATCTTAAATTCAAAACAGGTAATTGTGAAACACTAGCATTAAAAAACCCTCAGAAGTCTTCTCTTCATGTCCTTTCCCTGGATGTTTTTTCTAATCACCATCTTTTCATGTAACAGGACAGTAAACCTTGTATGTAGTACCAAGCCTAGGAAAGGAAAAACATGTGAATTACAAGACTATCAATATTAGAAGTTTAATAGCACTTACAAAATTGTCCTTACAATGGTCAGTATCTCAGAAGCCAGATCCGTAAATAGTTTTTTCAACAGCAATTCAGGTTCGGGATAGGATCATCATAGATAAGACCAAGGACAAAAATTGCTAAGTAAATAAAAAATCCCTACTCACAGAAACTGGTTCGCCTCAGGAACTTTACAGCAAATTGGCCTCTGAATAGGTAGTGACCACCCCTGTCGGTAGAAAAACAAGGCACTTCTCAGTTGTTGAAGAATTAAGAAATATCCTTGCACCAAAACCTTACATTTAGACATACTGGTCTTATCTCAGAAGCCGAATCCGTACATGCTTTTCTTCAGGTAATCAGCTTCGGGATAGGTTTCATCATTGATTAGACCCATTGTGTTTCATACAAAATTGTTATTTACTGTAACTCGAAGTAAAAAGGCAAAATACCGATACAACTTACTTCAAAACAAAACGGCTTCTCAGTGATTGTCTATAACTTCATTAATATTCATCGACACCCAGGATACTGTTCAATGACAAAAAAGATTCATTTAGTGTACATAAGGATTAAAAATATGCCCAATAATAACATGAGGTACAATACGTACCTTGTAATGTGCATCAGGTTTTAAGAAAACTGTCCGTTAAATATTCTGCCGGATGTTTTGTGCCTTTTGCATGCATCTAATAAAAAGAATCAGATTTTAAATGATGCGGCATTTTCTATTACTGTAAACCGATAGGTTTACTGCGGTTCGAACAAGCTCAAAAGCCTTACCTTTTCACCGCCACATAACTGCTCCGACATACCACTGGAAGAGGTCGACACCATTGTTCCTGCAGGGAAACGATAATTACATTCATATTTTTTCAGCACTAATCCGCTTCTTTATCCGAATTAGACATAATGCCGCCTTGGTGCAAAACCAGGTTGGGGTTGCCACTGTGTGTAAAAGCCCCTTGATCTTAAACTAAAATGTGGAACCTACTCGTTAAGTTTTCCCGCCACTGCTTAGCTCAGGGAAGCCGGCTGCCTAAGGCGGCGACACGGCTGGGCGCCGCCCTAGGTGTTTTAGCAGTCTCCACAGGCCTAGGCCCCAAGCCAGTCGCCACTCCGACTGAATCTAAAGACAAGCGAAGGACGGTTGCGCGATCCCTACGTGGGAACGATCAATAGCACTACAGGCTCAAATCTCCACGATGGCCTCAGAGCAACAAGGCCCCCAGCCTCACCACGCGCCATCTTTGAGTTGGACGCTGCCTATGAAACCCACCTACCTAATCCAAGGGTACAGATCCACGTCTCGACGTAAAAGAACGAGCCGCGGCTCCCGCAGCTCCCTTTATAACCTCCCCGGAACCAGACCGAGGCTGTCCCTCCCTCTCGCTCCCATTGGTCACGGGAGGAGGAGGGGCGTGGCCGCGTTCTGAAGCGACAGAACGGGAGCGCGCGCGGCGGCTCTTTTTTCCTAGGGGCCGTTCCGGGGCGTGGCGCGCGCGCCGCCCTCTCGCCGAGTGCCGGTCCACTCCCAGCGCGCGCGCGGAGGCGCGTGGCGGTCGGCGCCTTCGGAGTCTGGCGGGTGATCCCGACCTACGTGGCGTGGGAGTGGCGCCAGAATTCAAACTAACAGCCGCAGTTAGAGGCGAGGCCACGACCTGCTCCGCGCCAAGTCGGCCTGGACAAACTGGAGCCGGGACGCGACTGGACTCTTGCAGCGCAGGCCGGCCTCGGGTTAGGGCGGATGGAGAAGCTGGGCTGGGCTGGCTAGCAGAGTTGGCTGGGCTGGGAGTGGGCTGCCGGGCGGCCTCCGGAGGAGCTGGCGGCACACATGCCCGGAAGGGGGAATTGGCTGGCCGAAGTGTTGGGGCAGGGTAGGGGAACCGAAAGCGCGGCGTTTGCCCTCTAGTCCACCGCGAGAATAGGGCACCCCTCCCGAGGGCCGTCCTGCCGCCGGGCACGCGACCCCGCCGGGCGGCACGCCCGCCCCCGCTTCCCCGGGTCAGGCTCTGCAGTTGCACTGGAAACAGCCCAGACCTCGGACAGTAACGTGAGAGATTAAATACTCCATTTCATAGAGGGAATTAGTTATTCTGAATGCAAGAGAAAAGTTAAAAGTATCCTTGAATACTTCATCTAGAAGACAAACAAAAAAATAAAAGGCCGCCGGCCATGGTGGCGCACTCCTGTTATCCCAGTACTTGGGGAGCCTGAGAAAGGAGGATCGTTTCCAGCCAGCCTCAGCAGTTTAATGAGGCACTCGCAACTTAGACTCTGTTTAAAAATAAAATATCTCCGCTTGTAATCCCAGCATTCGGGAGGCTGAGACCGGAGGATCCGGGTTCGCGGCCAGCCTCAGCTACCTAGCGAGGCACTCCGCTTAAAAAATAGGGCTGGGGGTATAACTCGGAGGTAGGATGCCCCTGAGTTCAATCCCCAGTACCGCAAAAAAAAAAAAAAAAAAAAAAATCTCTGAGCTGGGGTGTAGCTCAGAGATAGAATGCTACTGAGTTCAACTCCCGGTACCCCCCCCCCCACCCCAACACACACACACACACACACACACACACACACACGCACGCGCGCGCAAATAAAAGGCAATACTTTAAATAATTAGCATGTATGAGTGAATATATGTGTGTGCATACATGACATTTAAATATTTCAGCTGTGTTTCTGTGTGTGTGTTTTCATGAGCATTCTACCTCCGATTTACACCCCCAGCCCAATTTAATTTTTATTTTGAAACAGAGTCTTGCTAAATTGCTGATAGCCTAAACTGCTGAAGCTAGCTTTGAGTATTCGATCCTCCTGACTTAGCCTTCCAAGTACTGTGATTACAGGTGTGTGCTACCACATCCGGCTACACCGCAACCACATGTCGGCTTTTGAGCCCAGGAGTTCCAGATCAACCTGGGAGCATGTGGGGGCATGAGGCCCTGAGTTCAATCCCTGCACCATAGGGGGAGAGAAGAAAAATAGAAGTACATTCAGATCTTACCTTTATTTCATGGCACTTCTTTTTTTCGGTTTTTTTTTTTTTTTTTTTTTTCGATACTGAGGTTGCGGTACTGAGGATTGAACCCAGGGGCATTCTACCTCCGAGCTACATCCCCAGTCCTATTTTTTATTTTTTTTTTTTTTTTTTTTTTTGCGGTACTGGGAATTGAACTCAGGGACATTCTACTCCGAGCTATACTCCCAGCCCTATTTTTTTATTCTTTATTTTGAAACCGGGTCTCTCTAAGTTGCAGAGGACCTCACTAGGTAGCTGAGGCTGGTGGCGAACACGTATCCTCCGATCCCAGCCTCCCAAATGCTGGGATTACAAGCATGCGCCACCACGCCTAGCTAGATAAAATAATTTAAAAAAAGGACTGGGTGCAACTCAGGAGAGCACTTGCCTAGAATTCGCAAGGCCCTGAGTTCAATCCCCAGCCCTGGAAAGAAAGGGAGGAAGGAGGGAGGGAGGGAGGGGAAAAGAAGACAAATTAGATTCTTCTGAATTAAATAAGATAATAGATGATCATTGGGTTTGGCAACATGATCATTGGTGATATTGTAAACATGATTTTAGGGGGATAGCAATGATGGATGTCCACTTGGAGAAGATTGAGGTAAAAGTGAGATGAGAAGGCAGATATGGGTCAGTAGCTAGAGAGGAATGTAAGGTTCAGGGACTGTTTTTATAAATGGGAGATACTAGACCATGGGAGTGATTTTGTAGAGGGAGACTTACGATGTAGTAAAAAGCAAATCCTTGAAAAGACAAGAGGAGAGTCTTCCCAGAATACAAATAGAGGTCTTTGACAGAACAGGACATTTCATTGGTTTTATCTATTAAAATAAAATGGAAGGCAGGTGTTGGGAAAGGAAGTCATGCGCAGCCTGTCTAGCCTTGCATGGCTGGATAAGAGTGCACCTTGCTGGAACATTTTCTTATGTGGAGAAATAAGAAGCCCTTTCAGCCTGTGCTGGCCATATCTCCACGTTTGGGAGTAACTTTCCTGGTTCTAGACTTGATGTGTGCTTCTTTGTTTTGTTTAAAGAATTCGCATCAGCCGGGTGTGGTGGCTCATGCTTCTAATCCCAGCATTCCGGAGGCTGAGACTGGAGGATCTGGGTTCGTGGCCAGCCTCAGCTACCTAGTGAAGCACTCCTCAACTTAGTGAGTCCCTGTTTCAAAATAAAGAATAAAAAATAGGGCTAGGGGTATAGCTCAGAGGTAGAATGCCTCTGAGTTCAATCCCCAGTACTGAAAAAGAAATAAAGAATGTGCATCGTAGCTGGGCATAATGGCACATGCTTGCAGTCTCAGTACTTGGGAGGCTGAGACGGGAGGATTGCAGGTTTGCGGCCAGCCTCAGCTACTTAGTGAGACCCTGTTTCAAAAATAAGGAATAAAAAAATAGGGCTAGGGGTATAGCTCAGAGGTAGAATGCCCTTGAGCTCAAAAAAAAAAAAAGCATCATATGGTACCTGGTCAGCTATACTACTTTATCTGTTCTTGGTGGGGAGAGAATGGATTCCTTTGGCCACCCCAAGAGGAATGTGTACAGATCATCATCCTGTGTCTGCTGCAGCTCAAGACCTCCTGGTCATGGGGGATGAATATTATCGAAGCCGATCTTGATCTCTTTCTTTTCTATGAGTAAAGCATTGTTCCACCCAGTGCCTGTGTGAATCATCTCTTTTTGGTGACCGAGATAGTATATAAACCATACATTGGCTAGCATACTGGGTCTGCTACTTCTGGTGGTAGGCAACAGGCGTCACATGCTCAACAGTTTGGCACAGTGAGCAGGATCATCATGGCATGGTAGAGATGCAGAGCCCATGAATCCAGCCATCACAGCATGGTGTCAGCTGCTCAAGAGGGCGCTGGCATCCCTCTGGTTGCATCAAGGCAAATGGAATGTGAGAAATCGCCCTGCCATAGCCAGGTGTGGTGGCTCACGCTTCTAATCTCAGTACTTTGGAGGCTGAGACAGGAGGCTTGCAGATTCTAGACCAGCCTCAGCAACTTAGCGAGGCTCTCCACAACTTAGTGAGACCCTGTTTCAAAATAAGAACATAAAATAGGGCTGGGGTGTAGCTCATAGGTACAATGCCCCTGGGTTCCATCCCCAGTACATAAAGAAAAAAGAAGTTGAAAATCTCCCTGTCAACAAGGATAAACTGAACCAGGCGTGGTGGCACATGCCTGTAATCTCAGTACTTCGGAGGCTAAAACAGGAGGATTACAGGTTCAAGACCAGCCTCAGCAATTTAGCAAGACTTTCAGCAACCTATTGAGATCATTGCTGGGGATATAACTCAGAGGTAGAATGCCTCTTGGTTCTATCCCCAGTAAAACAAACACACACACACACCAAGCAAAAACAAAGCAAAATAAAAAGGATAAATTGGTGCAATGGATGAGAATAGAAATTCAAGAGGTAGGCCCTAAAAATACAGAAAATGATACCCTGACTCATAGACCACCTTTACCACTCCCATACCATTCAACTCCTACTGTGACCCAGTGGTGACAGACAATGCCTGAAGGGAAATCAAAAGCTTCTACACAGGAAGCTTTACTTAGTCTAATCACTTACAAGGATTGAGAAAGACTTGTTTTCACTCCTCAGAAAATCATGGATGATGTTGCTGGAAACAGAACTGTTGAAATGAGGTCCTTCTGACTTGGAGAACATTATGTTAAGTGAGATTAGCCAGTCACAGAAAGTGAAGTCATATGTTTTCTCTAATATACACAAACTAGGGAGTAATTGGAATACCAGATACACTCCAGACAATGGAGGAGAAGCCTCAGTGGAGACAGAGAGGTGGTCTAAGAGAAGGGGAGGGGTAAAACTGATATTCATCAATAGAAATACTACCATTGGCTATGTGTACATATGTGTACAAGGTTAATCCCAGTACTTGGTATTGGGAAGGGGAAAAATGGGGAGGGGGCTCGCCAAGTGCTGTATGCATATATATCACTGTCAACATGATTTACATTATGATGTGAGACTATAATGCACCAATAAAAGCACATTATACATTCGGGAGGCTGAGACCGGAGGATCCGGGTTCGCGGCCAGCCTCAGCTACCTAGTGAGGCACTCTGCAACTTAGTGAGACTCGGTTTCAAAATAAAGAATAAAAAAAAAAAAAATAGGGCTGGGGGTATAGCTCGGAGGTAGAATGCCCCTGAGTT
>PVLC010042762.1:0-12820 GCA_004027655.1 Graphiurus murinus | reverse complement strand
CACGCTTGTAATCCCAGCATTCGGGAGGCTGAGACCGGAGGATCCGGGTTCGCGGCCAGCCTCAGCTACCTAGTGAGGCACTCTGCAACTTAGTGAGACTCGGTTTCAAAATAAAGAATAAAAAATGGGGCTGGGGGTATAGCTCGGAGGTAGAATGCCCCTGAGTTCAATCCCCAGTACTGCAAAAAAAAAAAAAAAAAAAAAAAGGTGATAATTCCTTCATGTTTTTTCCTTTTAATGTGTTCAAACATCTTTAGAGATACCATATTCAAATTCTCTTGTAAGATTGCCATTCACATGCATGTGGGCAGACTCATTTATAGTACAGTTTGCTAAAGCAATCACCTTCAAATGCTGACCTGACATCATTAGCTGTTTACCAAGGCAGATCTCTTCCCTGTGCCTCTCCAACCTGCACTGAGGCACATTCTTTCCAATGCTGCCTCTTTTTCTCATATCTGATCTGGAGGGGAACTTGGGATTTAGTTTGTTTATTTGTCATAATAGGGATTGAATTTCTGAGCTATACCCCCAGCCCTATTTTTATTTTTTAATTTTGATACAGGGTCTCACTATGTTGCTGAAGCTGGCCTTAAACCTGTGATCATCCTGTCTCAGCCTCCCAAGTACTGGGGTTAGAGGTGTGTGCCACCACACCTGGCTTTTTTTTTTTTTTTTTTAACTTTTACTGATGCATTGTAATTATATATCATAATGAGTTTCAGAGTGGTAGAAATATACATGCACACAGCACTTGGTGTGTTGCCCTCTGGATCCTACCCCGCTCTATCCCCCTCCCCATGCATATTATTGAGATTGGGATTAATAACTTTATATATGAACATAGCATTATTTGAACTGTTTTCTTCATCAAGGGAAGGGAACCTCTGGAGGATACTTTCTTTTGCTTAATTACCAGAGAATTTAGAACTCAATAGCTCTAACTGTGAAAGGAGGACCCACCAATCTGCAGGCCCCTGCTTCCATCAACATGGCTACCTTGCAATTCTTCTCCTTTCATATAAATGATGCTTTAAACAACAATCGACTTCAAAGAGTTTATCAGGGCAGTAACCTGAATGAGAGACCACAAAATGAGTATTATACTCTAACTCACTTTTGTGACCCACATGGGAAGATGAACATCCAACTAGAGAGAAAGCAGCTAAGTATTTGTATCTTCTTAAAACTGAGAGAGACTGTCCTGCTGTTTCAGGCAGATCGACTGGGGAGAGGTGGTGAAGGCTTCCTTTCCAGAGCATTATAGCACATTGAACTTCTGCACAGTCATGAGTATAAGTGCCCCATGCCGATACTGGGGATCTAACCCAGGACCTTCCTGTTCTAGGCATTTGCTCTGCCGCTAAACCACCTCCAGGCCTGTAACTGCTCTTTTTAATTTAATTGTTTGATGTCACAGACTACCAGCCTGAGTAAGGACTTCTTGGTTGAGGTGTCAGAAACCCCAAAAGAAAGACTTAATTCATTTTTATAGCTACTTGTACAGTCCAAGTGCACCTGGCCCTGGGGTTCCTTGGACCAGAGACTCAAGGCAGCACCAGTGTGGTATCAAATTCTAAGTGCCCACAGCAGAGCTGCACTCCTTTCTGAATGTCTGCTCCTTCTTTCAGATTCTCCCATGCCATGGAGTTGCATTCTTCAGTCTAAAACTAAAGATAAAGGGGATGCCTTTGATTTCAAACTGTAAGAAAGTAACTTAATAGGTCTTCCACTTCCAATTTCAAAACCTTCAGTTCCAGGATCATCCCTTGGAATAAAATGAGTCATATATATACATGTCCCTTTGGGTACTGCCTCTGTAGAGCCACAAGGAGCAAGAGGACAGTCGTAGTAAGCCCGGGGAGGAGCTTTTGCTAGAGTAAGTAAAACAGCAGGCCTATACTCTGTTGGCCTTGTTGTTTTGAAAAAATACAATCCCTGATGTTTCCTTTGACTAAGAAATGATTTAGAGTGAGCCAGGCATGGTGGCACACACCTATAGTACCAGTGATTAGGCAGTTGAGACAGGAGGATTGCAGGTTTAAGGCCAGCCTCAGCAATGTATCAGAACCCTCAACAACTTAGAGAGACCTTGTTTCAAAATAAAAAAATAAGAAGGACTGGGGGTGTAGCTCACAGGTCCAATGCCTCTGGATTCAATTTCCAGTACCAAAAAGAAAAAGAAAAAAAGGGGGGAGGGTTGGAGTGGAAAGGAGGAAGAAGAAAGCTCTGCTTGCTTATTTGAGACTGTTATTCTGCATTGCCAACAATGTTATAAGCTCAAGGAAGCATTTAGAAAACTCTCCAAAGGTAAACAGGGAGATACATAAAGCGCTGTGCCATGCCTGGCCCACAGCAGTGCTTTGTGGAGTGTGGCCTCTGCCTGCCCCCATATCCATTTGAAACTGCTGCACCTTCCAAGTACATTATTAGTGAGACTTTTTTTTTGGGGGGGGGGGGGCAGGTATCTTTTTAGTTTTTTTTTTCTAGTACTTAATTCATTTACATTGCATTTTACAAAACTGATGCTTTGCAAATGATTAGAATTTTTTTTTAATCTGATTTTTGACTATAAGAAGTTTGAGATTCCCTGCTTCTCGGTCCTAATAGCAAGCTGGAGGAAAGCAGTTCTTTATGGAAGAGAGCTGAGTATCAGGACAAGAAGCCTGAAACCATGCAGCCAGGAGGGAGGAGACAGGCAGGCCTTGACCTGGGTCTATCAGGGGCTACAGCCACACAGTGTACAAACATGCTTCAAAGCTGGAGAGAAAGATTTTTGGAGCATGGTATGGTTACACAGTGAAGTTTTTCCAGTACTTGAGAGGCTGAGATAGGAGAATCTCAGTTTTGAGGTTAGCCTCAACAACTTAGCAAGACCCTCAGCAACTTAGTGAGACCCTGCTTCAAAATTAAAAAAATAAAATAGAGCTGGGAGTGTAGCTCAGAGATAGAATATACCTGTAGTCAATCCCTAGTACTATACAGGAGGGGCGGGGGGGGGGGGAGAGGAAGAAGAAGGAAGAGGAGGAGGAAGGGGAGGAAGGAGAAAAGGAAGGATAAGAGAAGATGAGAAAAGAAACGAAAAGAAAAATCTTTGGGGGTTGTAAACTCCCGTCTCGTGGGCCAGGAGCCAGGCTTCTCCTCTGTGTGTCCCCAGTATCAAATATGGCGTCAGGCATTTAGCAAGCTCTCTGTAAACATTGAATAAATTTGCCTCTGATCTGTATTGCTAAGGAAAATTAAAAAGGAACTGCACTCACCAGTTAGCTGAGGTCAAGAATACTACACTGTCACTGTTCATTTGAAGAGGAGAGTATCACTCTGGTGTATATCCTTGCTATTCTACAGTGAACTTTATTTTTTTTTTCCTCTCCTGAGCTTTATTCAAGAATTTTTAGCCTGAAGTTTCCATTTAGAAGTTAAGCTTATTTTTTTCTTATACTCCCTTCATGAATAAATTAAGCAGAGAATGTGTCAAAAATAATTTTAAATGAATATATGTGCAAGCAACATCTTCAAAGCTTGAAATAGACGTCGGCCTGGATGCTGGTGTGAACTGCGGCTCCCTCCACACACACCCCACCCCACCCCACTCACACACACCATGCCAGAGGAAGCAGACTGCCAGAAAGCCAGGGTGGACAACGCACCCTGAGCGGCTCTGCCCCACCTGTCTGACAGGCAGGCACCCTGGTTGCCTGCTGCTCAGCCCAGGGTGGGAGAGGTTGGAGTGGAGGCTGTAGGAAATGTATGTCTGCAGGTTCCACTTAACGTGCCCTGGCTTGCTTCTCTCAGTTCTGCAAAGCCCAAATGTGTGCGCAGTGAAAATCCTCACTGGGGACCCGCTCCTCCCCTGCCACACAGGCCCACAGCCTGGAGCATGGTGACAGCCGCAGCCAACTCATTTTCTGAAGAAGCCCAGAGGAAATGGAGAAAATATTGCCCATACCACTTGCCCAACTTGACAATGATGAACATCAAGCTCAGGAAGACTAGAAGAAGGGAAACATAAAGCAAAAACACAGGAATATTATCATAGTAGCCCCAAGCCTGAGTATTGCCTTAAAGAAGGTTCTGGTCTCTAATATTGTTTTAAAGAAAAGGGAGTATGCAGCCAGGTGTAGTGATGCACTCCTTTAACCTCAGTATTTGGGAGGCTGAAACAAGAGGATTGCGGGTTTAAGGCTAGCCTCAGCAACTTACTGAGACCCTTAGCAATTTAGCAGAACCTCTTTCAAAATAAAAAGGGCTGGCTGTGTAACTAGGAGGTAGAATACCCCTAGGTTTAATCCCCAGCATTTCAAACCAGTGATCCTCCTGTCTCAGCCTCCCAAGTACCGGGATTGCAGGTGTACATCACCGTGCCAAGCTAATTTCTTTATAACCACCTCTTCCTAATTGGATGTGTTCAGTATGTTGACAATGAGGCATTCCTTGTTCATTATCTAATGTCCCCTTGATACTAAAAGGATGTTATACAGTGAATCACCAATTGGTAAATCACAAAAGCCCATTAAGGATCCTGAGAAAGGATGAGGTTTGGAGATTATTCATTTTCTTCAATGATTCATCTGAAGGCAGGTTTCACAGGGACCAGGGACCAGTGCAAGCAAACATATTTTTATTATGCTTCTTCTCTGTCAGATCAAGTAAGAGGGAGATACAGTCATTCTAGGGACTCAGAATGGAAACCAGATAGAGCAGGAAACATTTGGGAACAGTCTGGAAAACTGACATCTAAGTGAGATGAAGTCTCTGCTCCATCTCGGCTCTGTGTGACCCTACCCAGCTGGCACAGGGCCATCTGAGAGAGTTCTGGAGAAGAGGCCTCAGAGGACTGCCTTCCCCAGGGAAGGTACCAATACATGAGCAGTGTGTCTCTCTGACACCTCTGTCATGTCTTCCTTCAAGAAGAGCAGATTTACCAAAAGAATATACCCAGAGTTAAAGGAGGAATTATGGTACCTGTAGCTCTGCCAACAAAAGATGTGTTCAAGATAAGTGACAAGTCATTATTGGAACATACGCAAGGGATGGAGCTGGAGGTGTTTTCAAAAATAAAAAGGGCTGGGTGTGTAGCTCAGAGGTTGAATGCCCCTGGATTAAATCCTCAGGACCAAAAAAATTTTTTAAAATGTGAGTTTCGGCACCTACCTGTTTTCCTGTAGCTGATCTGAAGTGTGGCTCATCAGGCTGGTTACTGCCTGATCTTGACTCTTCACCTAGTTCTGTTTCTGACTATCTTCTGTCACCGTGGAAAAAAAAAATATCTCCTACCATACTTTATTTCCTACAGATCTCAACTGTGATTTTATGAGGATATATAGAAATATGCTAAGTCATTTAAAAACATTTGGAGTTTTATAATTCGAGGTATAGCTTATCAGTGTGGAGATCCTGATTCTTTAATATGAATTCATGTTAAAGAAACTAGTTAGCAATCACAACACATTGATCAATCTAAAAAAAACTTCAGGGTGATCAAAGGCATGACCAAATTACCCTTTTTTTGGCAAGATTGTGGTGTTGACAAATTAGGGACATGGATTTTGTTGTTAAATGCATTATTTCCTATTTTCTCAGTCTTAAGTGGTCTTCTTTTCTTGAGAGGGAAAACCATCTTGTCATTCCCAATATGAACTCTGTCAAACAACGTCTGATAGACCCTGTCTGCAGCCTGGAGGGACTTTCAGCTCTGCTCTGTTCACCTATTTCTGAAACCAGGCATTTATTCAGAATCACTCGCTATTGAATTTGGGGGCTTGAGGAAAGATGATAATTATATTCAAGAATAATAAAATTCATCTCCAGTGAGAAGAGAGCCCATGTCCGAACTGCAGGGGAACCCAGGTTCAGACGTGGCCCCTAGACCGATTTGCACAAAGAATTACCTGTCAAAGGGGAAGGAGGAGCGGCAGCGGAGGCAACTCGCGAAACTAATAAACTTTTTCCGATGCTGTTTCATATGTTTGCTTTTCATTAAATTCAGGAACGGTTGCGACTGTGTTGTTGTGATCCAGTCAACATTTATTCCTATCTGTTTTTCATATACAAAGGCTGAGGGTTGCCAGAAAATAAACTGTTAACGGAGAATTAACTTCTTTGGCACGCTTTCCCACTTATCTTCCAAATTAAAGAAAATGAAATGGGCAGAAACAGAGTGTAGATTACCTCCTCTTTTTTTGTCAAAAATGGTGGGAATTTGAAAATTAATAATAAAAAAGGGAACAGATGCAGTAACATGCCAGAGGGAGATTAATGTGGAGAGTAAAATCTGTGAGCAACAAAACTGAAGCAAACTGAATCAGTGGGAGGTGGTTGTACAATCAAAATCAGGATAAAAGAGAAATTACAAACAACCCTGCACTTGTCAAAGTGGTAGTCATGAAACCCTGACTCTGCCAGCAGTGAGAACCTGTGTTAGCACTTTGGGGTAAGGATGGAGCCGGGTGCCAGGTAGGAGGGCAGTGTGAGGTTGCTGGGCAGCAGCCATCTTGTGTGGAACAGATGGCATGGAAAGCTGGCAGGGGAGGGGCTCCTTAGCAGAACTAATCAGACAGTAACAGATAGGGCAGCTGGGAGGACTGACCACAGAGAGGGAGTCTGCGGGGTAGCCGCGTGCCATGATGTTTGCAGTGGTGTGCCCATTGGTCTGAGATAAGACCTTGTAAAGTCTTTCCCATCCGCCGGAAGAACTCAAACTTTTGTTTAAAAGGGAACATTGGCTTGAATTAATTGTGTCAAATTTGGGGAGGGGGGGTAGTGGAGAGATCCAGAAAGAAGCCCCTGTCCATCTCAGTCTGTGGCATGAGTTTTCACCCCAGACCTCATGGAACTTTGATCTCTGCGGTGGTCTTGTGCCCATGGCACATGGAATGATCACTTTATATATTTTATGCATCAGAGAGCTTGCAGTATTAAAGCTATAGTTATAATTAGAAAAGACTTTTCCATATGATCTTACTACATATGTCTTCCACAAATGAAAATGAAAGACAGCCATATGATACATGCACTTCTACTTAATAATTTTCCATAATCTAATTAAACTGATTCAGAGCCACTAGCACCTTATCCCCCCCGCCCCATGCCCCACCTTCCTTAACTATGTGTTGAGCATCAAAATATAACACAATTTAGAGCCAGGAACCTTAAAACAAAAATCAGATTAAATTGTTCTGCAAGAAATGAAACACTGACCTGTTACATTTAATCATTTATTCAGGAGCTGTAATTCCTTAGATACATAGTAGCAACATTCATGCAAAAACTGTGACTTTAACAAAGAAGTCCAGATCTCCTACATCTGTTTCTGAACTTGTGTATTCCTCTTTTTTGCAGAAGGTTTATAGCTTGGCTCAATATATTCATTTTGGAGGGGGAGGGGGAACATTACCAGAGTTTGAAATAGGTGGTATAACATAGCCATATGCTATTTATGCAGCAGTTTCTGCAATAAATCTAATTTGGTGCTGTCAAAAAATTAGACTTATTTGATATAGCAGCACATTAGTAAATGATTGTGACTGATTTAAAGTTGTCATTTAGTCTCTTCTTACAAGTCTTAACAAAATCTCACAAATCAATTTCCCCCTTGATCGACCCTGTGCAAATGGCTCAGTTCTTTGTCCTGAAGTCCTGCAGATATTTTCCCCTCACAAAGAAGGTCTTGCCTTCAGGTAACGGAAGAAGGGGTGGAAAATGAACTTCCTCTATTGTTAAAAGACGACATGAACATATCAGCAGACAGAAACCAATAAACCAGAAAATAATCACAGTCCTTCATCGTTTGCAGTTCTTAGAAAAGCGGATCTACTAGTCTCGTTCAGAGTGTAGATAAATTCAGGTCAGTTCTTTAGTAAGGAGTTTACATGTTTTACTTTCCCGGCTTCATCCATATGCTGCTTTAGGAACGCTAGTATTCAAGACTGTGAGTGCCATCAGCCTTATCTAGCAGTGCCTGACAAGCGGCTGTCCTCTGCCGTTCTATAACCTGGTGACGTTAACTCAATGCCTCTTTTTTTGCTTGTTTGTTTTTTTGTTTCTTCTTCTTCTTCTTCTTCTTCTTCTTCTTCTTCTTCTTCTTCTTCTTCTTCTTCTGAAAATTTGTGTTTCAGGTGTGGGTGTCAAATTATCTAAAGCTTTTCCTATTGAAAAGCTAAAATAAGTGTATTACACACTAATCAAATAAATATTCGTATTCTCTGAATTCCCAAGTTAGTCCATCTCTAAAAGTAGTCCTGATACTGTTTCCCTTTTCTTTTTCTTACGTGTCTGTGGAAGGGAAAGTGTGTGTATCCACTAGGATATTTGTGTGTGGCTGTAAGTGATGTTAAAACGGAATGTTTTTCATTTGTTTATGTTCCTCTAAAAATTTTCCAAAAGCAGGCTACCCGTGTGTTTGGGAAATGCAGTTTACTGAGAAGAGTTCTTTCACAGCAAGTTAAGCATTCGCTATTAAACTAGTGCTTTGCTTATTCTTCTTTCACACAGCATATCAGACCTCGGAAGTGGTCAATTACCAGAACTTATTCAATGCCATTCAGAAGCAGGGACCCAGGTGACCAAACTACTATCAAGCACAGAGTACATGAAAGGAAAAAAAATACTAGAAAAGTATTAAAATTGTTGGGTAAATTAGCTGACATTTTTTTTGGAATTTTCTCCACATAAAGAAAAATTATTTAGAAACTGTGTTTTAGGAAGATGAAAAAGAAAATACCTCTTTGAATTATATTTCTAGTTCCAAATCCATGTGTTAAATTGCATTATATATTACATAAGGAGAAATTTTGTAATATGATGTATTTTTAAGATTAGTAATAAAATGGAAATTACAACTAAAAATAGCATCTCTGCACTTGGAATTTAAGCCGTCATTTTGCTTTTGTTTTTCTATTTAACTCACAATCGATTTCTTTAACAATCCCAAAACTGCCTTGATAAAATCTTTTTTACAAACTATAAATATTTAATCAATCAGAACTTTAAGATTTAAAACTTAAATTCCATCTTTTCTAGACTGCTTTTATTAATAAAACTTGCTTTCATTTTATGTCAACATATAAAAGCCTTAATTTTTATTTTTAAAAAAGAAGTTAGGAAATTTTACAGACTAGATTGCTCTTATTTAATATAAACATATGCAATAAAATTAAGTCTTAGGATAATATAAAAGCAGCCTTTGCATGAATTAGGTTCATGTTTAGCAGTGCTTTGGTTAGATTTTTGCCACCTTTTTTTCTCCTACAAAATAATTTTCCTTTTTTTATATAAGAAATTCTAATTGAGTAATTGGTCTTTCCTTCTGCTTAAGAATATGATCTAAAATACTGGTAAATAATTCAACATAAAGCAATTTATTGTCTGATTTGTAAAAAGTGAGTACTACATGATAGTTATAGGTAACACAAAATAAATTCAATTAAGAGTAGAATTTTCATCTAATTTCTATGAGTTGATTTTTTTTTCATAGAACTGGTCTTTTGCTACAACTTATATTTATTTAGCTGGATTAGGGGTTTTCTTGGCCTCATATATGTGAATATTGTTTGAGCAGAACCTTATTTTTTAAGTACTAGAATTTAGAATATACAGGAATTGATTTGTATATTCTGGTGTAAGTCTTTCAAAGCAGTCATGGAGCTGCGTGTTAATCTATAGTTTATCATTGAAATGGCACATATTTGTACATTTTAAGCCTTTCAGTGTAAAATTTCTTAATTGGAATACTCTCTCCCTTGGCTAATCCATTAGTGAAAATATTTATTCCTCAAGTTAATACTGTATAGTATGAAGCAATTTTTACATAGTGTAAACTTGTTTGTGATATTTCGGTTTCACTTTAAAACTTTTATTTTGCTTCTTATACACACAGTTCATGATCAATATAATAAGAAGTGCAGGCACACATGAAGAAAATACACATCAGCTGTCTGGTTTTACAAACGATCATTAAAACACCACATCTTCCTCCTTTAACTCCAAATTATTGTCTTCTTCAAACCCAAAAGAAATTTTAACGAGTGCACTGCACACAGAACTTCATCTTCTGCTGGTTAGCAGCAGAGGATTGAAATCCGCGCCGACAGTTCACTTGACAATGACCTTGAGGGGCTTTGCTTCTTGAAGAAGAAAGCAGAAGCTTGCGGTAAACAAAGTTCACTTCTGACAGATGGATTGAATGACAGAAAGGTTGCGAGTGCCAGAATAGCCCTGGCAGAGGAGGGAATGTTCAGTGGAATCCAACAGGAGAGGAGGTGTGAACAGGTGCGGGGTTGCTGACGGAAGGGGAACCAGATGGAAGGAGCCAGAGCCAGTTTATTTAAAGGAGAAGGCAGAAAACATTGAAAGGCTGTGCGATCAGTGGCTAAAAGTGTTCGTAGAGGAAGGTAAAAATTCACAAAGCAAAACTGCACAGTGGGGTAGCTAACACTTAGCATAATGGTAGTAATTTGTGAGTTTAGTTTGGAAGTTGCAATTGAAATACATTCATCTTGGCTCTTGACACTGTCAAATATAGATATTGGAAAGTTGTTTATTTTTTTTAAGTTTCTGAGCTCTTTTTACCCATCCATTAATTTAATTTCCATCCAGAAGCTCCAGTGCAATAATACTAAAATTGTGTCGTCAGCTAGGAAAAGAAAAAAAAAGTAAATTGCAGGTTAGTGCTCCATTCAGATTTATCTTGGGGTGCCTCAGTCTGTTCACATATACAGAATGATGCATGCACTGTGGGGTGAGATCTATAAGAGCTAAGACATTCACAATATTTGTTAGAATAGATGCTGCTGGTTGCTTTGGTTGTTTTAAGTCTCTGTTCATTTCACAAAGTCCGGGATGATTATTTCAGTAGGAAGAATGCTCTTGAAAATATACATGTGCATGCCATGATCTTTCAGGTTAATTTCTGCTGCTGAGGTTGGCCTGATTTCCACTGTCTTTGGTGACCTGCCTTCAGGCGGACACCTGCAAACTCAAGCACAATGTGCAATAGATCAGTCTATGGTGGGCCCAGAAAAGATGACTTTCTTATACCTATTAAAATTCAACTTGCTAATACTCTCAGTTTGCATTGATGTGCTGCTTCTGTGGCCCTTATCTACCACGTTACCCTTGGAAAGTTTCCTACATTGTCCACAAGGAGATATCAGTGGAAAAGAGACTACTGGGAAGCAGTCACCAAGGAGACATTGAAAATACACAAGTATTGGGAGGTTGTAAAGAGCTCGTCATTTATCCACAAAAGTTTCTGTGCATTTTCACAAATATTAAACATACTGAGTAAATTAAATGAATATCGTATTTAGATTCCCTATCTCAGAGCATCGTAGGTCAAATAGATTGTATTTGATTAGGGCTTAATATTGGGGGGTATTTTGAAAATTGCTTAGCAGTGAGAGGAGATGTTTATTTACTTCTACTTATCTATAGAGATCAATACTTTGGGTCATTTTTGTTTGTTCGGGTAGGGCCATATACAACTGTATTTCAGAGGAATAATAATAGTAAATTATTTCCTCTAACTAAAGGAGATCAGGAAGCTGTGTTTTCAAATTACTTCTGAGCCGGGTGTGGTGGCACACGCTTGTAATCCCAGTACTTGGGAGACTGAGACTGGAGGATCCGGGTTCTTGGCTAGCCTCAGCTACTTAGTGAGGCCCTCCACAACTCAGTGAGACTCTGTTTCAAAATAAAGAATAAAAATAGGACTGGGGGTGTATCTCGGAGGTAGAATGCCTCTGAGTTCAATCCCCAGTACCACGAAAAAAAAAAAAAAATTACTTCTGAAATGTGGCTCTTGCTAAGAAATTTTCACCCAATAACTATTCCCATTAATCTGAAATTTTACTTCAAATTGAAATATACTTTAATTGTAAACCACTATATAATAACATTGCCAGCATGATGCTCCTCTATAAAATAATAACATAAAACTCTCCTGTGCTGTGGGATTCATATTAAAGATAGTTTTTAAAAAACTGCAATTAGTATCATCACTTGACATTCGCACCTCCAATTAAATTGCAAGTTCTTTATAGGTAGAACTAATAGCTTCCTAGAAATTCGTGAGTTTCATGGTACACAGCAGAGCATCTTCTATTACAGTAGCTGTGAGTGTTTTGAAAGAAGGGACAGTGGGTCCCTTCTTTCATTTAGGAGTTCATTCAACATTTCTTGACACATGTTCTGCTCCAGCCACATCAGGCACTATTTACATTTTAAAAAGAAAAGGGCATGATCCTTCTTTACCTACACCTTAGGACCTAGTAGGTGAAGTTTATATAATTACATACATGAATATGTGTGGAAAATCTAGAAAACAGGCTATAGATTTTTTTTTTTTTTTTTTTTTTTTGCGGTACTGGGGATTGAACTCAGAGGCATTCTACCTCCGAGCTATACCCCCAAGCCCTATTTTTTATTCTTTATTTTGAAACCAAGTCTCACTAAGTTGCGGAGTGCCTCACTAGGTAGCTGAGGCTGGCCGTGAACCCGGATCCTCCAGTCTCAGCCTCTCGAATGCTGGGATTACAAGCATGCGCCACCACGCCCGGCTGGGGATATAGATTTTTAAACTTACCTTTTTTTTTTTTTCCTTTTTTTTGATGGTACTTTTGAGCTACACATTCAGCCCTTTTTTTTTTTTTTTTTTTTTTTTTTTGTTGTTGTTGTTGTTGTTGTTTTCAGTACTAGGGATTGACCTCAGGGGCATTCTACCTCCAAACTATACCCCTAGTCCTATTTTATTTATTTATTTATTTTTATTTTTGTGGTTCTGGAGATGGAACCCAGGGGTATTTTATCTCTGAGCTATACC
>PVLC010042761.1:0-12841 GCA_004027655.1 Graphiurus murinus | reverse complement strand
GGCTGAGACCAGAGGATCCAGGTTCGAGTCCAGCCTCAGCTACCTAGTGAGGCACTCCGAAACTTAGTGAGACCTGGTTTCAAAATAAAGAATAAAAAATAGGGCTGGGGGTATAGTTCGGGGGTAGAATGCCCCTGAGTTCAATCCCCAGTACCACAAAAAAAAAAAAAGAAAATAGGGCTGGGGGTATAGCTTAGAGACAAGATATCCCTGGGTTCGATTCCTAGTACCAAAAAATAATGGATTAGGTTTGGGGATGCAGCTCAGTGGTACAGTTTGGTTAGCAGAGAGGACAAGTGTGTGTCGTGTGGGAATTCAGTATCTCCCTACTCTGTCCCCTGTCTGGAGGAAGGTGGTGGTCACAGTTTCCAGGTCAGAGGCAAGAGCTTGTTTGGAAATGAGAGCCCCATCCTGGGTCACCCTAGCGGGCATTGGAGGGGATGGGGCAGCCCCTCCTGCTGACCGGGCCACCTCTGATTGCTCCTTGCCTGGCTCTAGATGACAACAAACCTCCAATCCAGATGCCTGGCTCTAACGAATACGACACTGCAGGAGGAGTCCAGGATCCCGCAGCTGCCGGCCCCCGGGGCCCCGGGCCTCATGACCAGATCCCCCCCAACAAGCCCCCTTGGTTCGACCAGCCTCACCCTGTCGCTCCTTGGGGCCAGCAACAGGTAGTTCTTGGGCCTCGTGGTGGGGGCAGGTTGGGCACGCGTGGGCCTGACGGGTGGTGGGCATTGTTGGGGCTTCTCACAGATCCCCCTCCCTGCCAGCACCAGGAAATTAAATCCCATTAAAGAGAGAAAAGCAGTTCTGCCACTTTTCCTATCGTAACTGGTGTGACTCACAAAGTATTGGCATTGTGTGATTTGGGAAGGGATGAGGTGCTTTCCTAGGGAAGGGGAAGGACAGAGATGTCAGACTTCACTAGGAGGCTGTAGATCGCAGCCTTTCCCAGGGCTGAGATGCTGGGACCCCTCGAGGATCCCAAGGTTGGAAACCCCTAGCCAGGGTAGAGGTCACCAGCACAGCATGACCAGAGACAGCATCCGGATAAGCCCAAGCCTTGCCCAGGTGTCCACTTGTCCCCTCAGAAGGACGTTCTCTGGTGACTATCTATTGGGGACGGCAGAAGGATGGCTTGCGCCCCCACTCTCAGCTTTAGGGCAAGTTGTAACCACCAAAGATTGGATGTTCCCATAGACCACTCTGCCCTCGGTGCTGACTGCAAGCCATGTGGCGGCGGGCACGTTGTGGGACCACCTCTAATAAGGGAGGGGGCTCCTCATTTTGTAGGTGGGGAAGCAAGCCCCCAGTGTGTGCAAGCCCATCAGTGGGCAAGAGGTCAGGCTTGCCAAGACTCCACCTGGTTGCTGTGGCCTGCCTGTGAGGCTTCTCACAGTCGGAAGTATTCCTGCTGGCCAGGCATGGTGGTGCCCCCTTGTAATCCCAGTACTTGGGAGGCTGAGACAGGAGGATCACAGGTTCACAGCCAGCCTCAGCTACTTAGTGAGGCTCTCTGCAACTTAGACCCTATTTCAAAATAAAGAATAAAAAAATAGGAGCCTGGCGTGGTGGCGCACGCTTATAATCCCAGCATTCAGGAGGCTGAGACCGGAGGATCCGGGTTTGCGGCCAGCCTTAGCTACCTAGTGAGGCACTCTGCAACTTGGTGAGACTTGGTTTCAAAATAAAGAATAAAAAAAATAGGGCTGGGGGTATAGCTCGGAGGTAGAATGCCCCTGAGTTCAATTCCCAGTACCGCAAAAAAAAAATACGTCTGGGGGTAGAAGGTTCCAGGGTTCCACCCTCTGTACCACAAAAAGAAAATAGTTGCTGCTGCCAGGCAGTATGGCACATATCTGTCATCCTAGTACTCAGGAGGCTGAGGCAAGAGGACCCCAAATTCAAGGCCAGCCTGGACAACTTAGACTGTGTCTCAAAATGAAAAAAAGGGTTGGGGGGACGGGGAGTGTAGTTCAGTGGTAGAGTGCCCTGGGTTCAATCCCCAACATGCTGTAATTCCAGTACTTGGGAGGCTGAGACAGGATCGAAGGTTCGAGGACAGCCTCAGCAAGTAGTGAGACTCTCATCAACCTAGTGAGATCCTGTTTCCAAATAAATAAGAGTTTCTGTCATTACCCGTTTGGTTTTCTGCCTTCTTCTGAGAGACCAAGGGCATGCCGGCGTGGGCAGCAGGGCAGCCACCCCGAGCCTCAGGGCCCTTTGCCTCACCTGCGCACGCTTCCACCAGCCTTGGGGTAGGAGTTCACAGCAGCAGGGAGATCTGGCTTGGCATGGGATCCCCGGAGCACACCCTGGGACGAGGGTGTAAGGGCGAGTGGTTTGTGAGGGGCCACTCCAGGGGAAGGCCTTGGGGAGTGAGACGGGCATCACTGGGATGCCCGACTGCCGTGGACACCTGGGCCTGGCCATGCACAGTGCGCCTCCGGCCTTCCCACCCAGGGGCGAGGGAGGAGTGGGCATCGGCCCTGCTGTGGGCCCGCGGCAGCTGGGAGTGTGGTCCTTTGGCCTGGGGTGGGGGCGACCTCAGGCTCATGTCTGTGTTTTGCCTTGCAGCCTCCGGAGCAGCCCCCCTACCCTCACCATCAGGGTGGGCCACCCCACTGCCCGCCCTGGAATAACAGCCATGAGGGCATGTGGGGCGAGCAGCGCGGGGACCCCGGCTGGAACGGCCAGCGCGATGCCCCCTGGAACAACCAGCCCGACCCCAACTGGAACAACCAGTTCGAGGGCCCCTGGAACAGCCAGCACGAGCAGCCGCCCTGGGGTGGGGGCCAGCGCGAGCCGCCGTTCCGCATGCAGCGGCCGCCCCACTTCCGTGGGCCCTTCCCGCCCCACCAGCAGCACCCGCAGTTCAACCAGCCACCGCACCCCCATAACTTCAACCGCTTCCCGCCCCGCTTCATGCAGGATGACTTCCCCCCTCGCCACCCTTTCGAGAGGCCGCCCTATCCTCACCGTTTCGACTACCCTCAAGGGGACTTCCCTGCTGGTGAGTGTCCCTGGGGCCCGGAGGGGACGCCCAGCGCTCGGCCTGCCGAGTGGCAGTGACAAGTGGCGGTCATGGGGGGACTGAGGACATCTGACACACGTGCTATCCTCGCCACCTCAATACACTCGCCCCAGGCCCTGCCCTCAACTGTGAGGTTCCAAGGGCCTTCCTGCAGGGACAGGCTCTGAGGACAGGCGAGCAATGTTTTATTTTGTTAATTTACTTTTTAAAAAATTTTTATATTTTTGCTTTGAGAATTCAACCAGGGGAATTTTACTATGTTGAGAGTCTCAGCCTGCCAAGTGCTGGGATCAGACGTGTGTGCCACCACACCCGGCTGGTTGATTTACTTTTTTACTTTTTGTGTGTGGGGGTGGTACTGGGGATAGAAACCAGGGGGTATTCTACCTCTGAGTTATATCCCCAGCCCTATTTATTTTTATTTTGAAACGGCCTCACTAGGTTGGTGAGAGTCTTGCTACTTCCTGAGGCTGTCCTCAAACTTTCAATCCTCTAATCTCAGCCTCCCAAGTACTGGGATTACAGGCACGTGCCACCATGCCCGGCTTGGTTTACTTTTTAGCATTAGTTTCCCATAGCTGCTGTACCACAGTTCCCAGGCCAGGAGGCTTAAACTGCAGACCAGATTGTCCCGTGGTTTTGGAGACCAGCAGTCTAAAACCAAGGTGTCACTGGGCTGTATCTTCTGAGACCTGTCCTGGGTCCGTAAATGGCATCTTCTCCGTTTGTCCTCAAGCTGTCTTCCCCCCATGCATGTCTGTGTCCTGATACAAGGATTAAGGTCGGCCGGGCATGGTGGTGCACGCTTGTAATCCCAGCATTTGGGAGGCTGAAACCGGAGGATCCGGGTTCCCGGCCAGCCTCAGCTAGCTAGTAAGGCACTCCACAACTTAGCGAGACCCAGTTTCAAAGTAAAGAATAAAAAATAGGGCTGGGGGTATAGCTCGAAGGTAGAATGCCCCTGAGTTCAATCCCCAGTACCGCAAAAAAAAAAAAAAAAAAACCCAAAGATACAAGGATTAAGGTCTGCTCTGTAGACCTCATTTTAACTTAACCACTTCTGTGAAGGCCCCCCATAGACTCGGGGTGTGGCTCAGTGGTGAGCACTTGCCTAGCATGCTCCAGGCCCGGGTTCTATCACCAGCACTGCAAAAAATAAGGTGGCCTGCCTCTACACACAGCCATACGCTGTGTGCTGGGGTTGGGAGGATTGCAGAGCCGGATACAGCTCAGCCACTGCTGTTGCAGTCCTAAGGCTTGGTCCAGCTCTTTGTGGCTCTTCGGTCCCCTGGATGGGGCCTGTGTACCTGCTGAGGCACTGCCAAGCCTGCCCCCGCCTGTCTTGAGCAGGGGCAGCTGGCGGCCTCCACGCCCTTTGCACCCTTTCCCATAGTTCTTGTCACCTGGGAGGCCCGACTGGCCAAAGGCGCCCAGCTCAGGAGGCCTGAGACGTCTTTCTCTCTTGCAGAGATGGGACCCCCTCACCACCACCCTGGCCACCGCATGCCGCACCCAGGGATCAATGAGCACCCGCCCTGGGCTGGGCCGCAGCACCCTGACTTTGGCCCACCCCCCCACGGCTTCAACGGTCAGCCCCCCCACATGCGGCGACAGGGCCCTCCCCACATCAACCATGACGACCCCAGCCTGGTCCCCAACGTGCCCTACTTTGATCTCCCTGCTGGGCTGATGGCCCCTCTGGTGAAGGTGAGGGTCTGCAGGGCTCTTTCTGTCTGCCACTCCCATCTGACCAGTCAGACCCAGTCAGTCGGAGGTCGTCACCTCGCAGACGCGCAAGCGCTCTCGGGCTGTGGTGAGCGAGGCCCGTGCTCCCACACCCGAGCTGTGCTGCCACACAGCTGTCCAGGCTGCGTGCGAGATGTGGGTCTTCCACGCACACCTCCAAGTCCCTGCCCTCAAGGACACCTGTCCAGGGGCTGCCAGTGGGGATCGCTCAAAACAGAGGCTACTGTGGCTGTTCCTACAGGGGAGGACCACACACACAGCTGCAGGGGCTGCTCACAGGATGGCCCAGGAAGCCAGGGTGGGGCGTGGGGGCCAGCAGGTGGCGCTGGGAGCAGAGGAAGACCATCCACGGGCCTGCACGACCCACGGGGTTTGCATTACCAAGATGGGGACAGTGTCTCCTGTGTGCGACCTGAGGCTTTCTTCAGCCTGAGGAGCTGGCAACAGCCCCTCAAGGCATCACAGAGCCCTGCCGAGGGTGGGATTCCCAGGGCAGGGGCAGCCGAGCCCTGAGCGGCTACACTGGTGCCTCCCGCAGCTGGAAGACCACGAGTACAAGCCTTTGGACCCGAAAGATATCCGCCTCCCGCCCCCCATGCCGCCCAGCGAGCGGCTGCTGGCCGCAGTGGAGGCCTTCTACAGCCCGCCCTCCCATGACAGACCCAGGAACAGGTATGGGCTCCGGGAGAGGGACAGGCGGGGAGGGCCAGAGCAGGAAGGGAGGCCTCTGTCTCCTGCCTGGCCTGAATTTGTTGTGTTTGAAAAAAAGACTCCTAAGAGCCAGGCCACGGACCAGGTAAGAAAATACGGGTGGCTTTTTCAATTATTTTTAACCTTTAGTGTGGGGTAGAACCCAGGGCTTTCACACACTAACATGCTCTGCCATTGAGCTACCCCAGTCCTGTCTTAAGGGGAGAAGTGCCATCCCCGGTGAGCCCTCGGGTACCCTGAGGAGCGGCAGCAGCCGTCAGCAGTTTACAGCCACTGGCCCTCCACAGCTCTCAGCCTGCCCCCAGTGCCGCTGACCAGCATGGCAGGGGCGTGGGCGGCGCTGTGTGTGGAGCCCACCCTCAGTGGTCCTGGGAAGCCTCCGAGGCTCTTGAGCAGGGGCCCATGCCTGCAGTCACACAGGAGTACTGTGTCTTACAGTGAAGGCTGGGAGCAAAATGGCCTCTATGAGTTCTTCCGAGCAAAAATGCGGGCCCGGCGGCGGAAAGGCCAGGAGAAGAGGAACAGGTGAGAGCCGGCCGGCGTGGTAACCCTGCTGCCTGGGCTCAGCGCAGTGGGCTGCCTCCCTGACCTCCACGTGGAAGGGTGCCTAGTGAACACAGATGGCGGTTGATGTCTTCGTAATCAGGGAGCTCAACGCCCTTGTGCCGGGGTAGAGGGGGAGGGGTTCAAACAGGACCTGGGGGTCCCGAGCTGGTTGGGCATGTGGGGCATAAAGCCATCAGCGTGCCCCCTCAGGCCTTGCCTGTCTTTGCAGCGGCCCCTCCAGGTCCCGGAGCAGATCCAAAAGCCGGGGGCGCTCCTCCTCCCGCTCCAACTCGAGGTCCTCCAAGTCATCGGGCTCCTACTCACGGTCCAGGTCGCGCTCCTGCTCACGCTCCTACTCCCGCTCCAGATCCAGGTAGGCTGCGGCTGTAAGCACGCAAGCCCGCTCCCTGCACGAGCGCTCGGAAGCTACACCCAGCTCGCTGCGCCGCACTGACGGGGGCGCTGTCCTCTGCAGGAGCCGGAGCCGGTCACGCTCCTCCAGAAGCAGGTCCCGGTCACGGTCGCGGTCCAGGTCCAAGTCATACTCCCCAGGAAGGAGGCGCCGGTCGAGATCCAGAAGCCCCACCCCGCCGTAAGCTATCCTTGCTGGCTCCGCTGGGCGCCTCCACTGCCTTGCTATTGGGATAGAAGCATTTATTAGAAAACAGACACAAAGACAGGCAGGTCTGCACAATTTGTAATCCCTGTATGTGGGAGGCTGAAACAGGAGGAGCATAGGTGTGAGGTCAGCCTCAGCAATTTAGCAAGACCCTGTTTCAAATTAAAGGGCGGGAGGTGAGGTTCAGAAGCAGAATGTTCTTGGATTCGATCCCCAGTACCACCAAAACCAAAGAGGCAAGGTGGCCTATGTCCCGGGCTGCAGCTGGGCTCCACGCCATCTAACCTCTTCAGAGGCTTGAGTGACCTCCGTCCTGACCCGGGCTGAGCAGGGTCTTCATCTGAAGGAACCCCCTGTCTGGCAGACGAAGAGGATGAGAAACAGACTGGAAGTGTGTGTGTCTGCCCTACAATGGCAGGAGTTCACAAGAGCCACAGACTGACAGTCATAACTATCATCCAGTAAGTGGGTATGTTACAGTTTTGAAAATGTGACCCGTCTCAATTTTAGTTCCTCCGCTGGTCTGGGTTCTAATTCGGCGCCTCCTATACCCGACTCAAGGCTCGGAGAAGAGAACAAAGGCCATCAGATGCTAGTGAAGATGGGTGAGTGCCCTGGGACCCTGTCCTGACCCACTCAGGGATGTAGGTGACAGCGCTTTCCTGTCCTTTCTTCCCGCGGGAAGCCATGGGATCAGAGGGCAAAGCTGACCGACCGCCAGACTCCTTCAAGTGCAGCCTGCAGCCTGCAGCCTGGCCGGGCTGGGTCGCCGTTCTAAGCTGCCTCCTGCGTAGCTCAGCTCCCGGCTGGGCCGGTGGGCGGTGCAGCCTGGCGGCCTCGTCTGCTGGCTGCCTGCGTGGGCTATAACTGTGTCCCTCTCCCCCAACTAAGGCTGGAGCGGCTCTGGCGGGCTGGGTGTGAAAGAGCAGGGGATCCAGGACCCCATCAAGGGCGGGGACGTCCGGGACAAGTGGGACCAGTACAAGGGAGTGGGCGTGGCCCTGGACGACCCCTACGAGAACTACCGCCGCAACAAGAGCTACTCCTTCATCGCACGCATGAAGGCCCGGGACGAGTGTAAGTAGGAGCCCGGGGCCGGGAGCGCCATCGGGACCGCTGGCTTCCTGGCAGTGGAAGGCCATGGTGACAGCTCATTCTCACACAGTCTCCACGTTCGGGGCGCGCAAGGAAGAGAAGGAAGACTGACGGCCTAGCGAGCAGCCGCGCTGGTGGCCTGGGAGGGACTCGGGCGGCGCCTGCGCAGCAGCACCTCAGCCAGCTCCGGAGCGGGCACCCCTTCCCACCGAGAGAAACGGCAGCCTCATCCGCTAAGGACTCCCCAGCTGCAGGAGTGGAGGTCGCGCAGCCTCTGCGGTCATCTGAGCCGCCCCTTGTCCAGCAGCAGCAGAGGGCCGGCCTGAGCCCAACCAGCAGCCGTCCCCGCGTCCGCCCACTGCCTGCCCCTCCGTGAAGCGGAAGCCAGGCGCTGTCACGCCCGGTTTAAAAACGAGAAAGCAAAATGTTTTTATTTACAGTCCAGCAGGGTGTTCTTTTCCACTCCAATTGGTTTAGTTTAGGGAAAAAATACCGATCTAGGGCGATCCCCAGTGAGGTTAAGCCCGGCTGAGATGCGCTGGTCCCCAGTTGCTGTAGTTGTGCACTTGGTTTTCCCTCCTCACATTAGCCGTTTGCTGTTCCCTGGAGAAAAGGCTCTGAGGGTACGGGGCTGAGGGGCCTCGCAGGGAACGAGCCCCTCTGAGCAGCTGCACGCCGGGCCTGAGGTCCTCGCCCCCACCAGGTCCAGCGTGGCTCCACTGCCCAACTGGCACCTCCTGCTCTGCCACTTAATTTACACCCCCCAGCCCCCGGCCCAGGCCACAGGAGGGCAGCCAGCTCGCGGAAGTCACTCTGGACCTGCCGCGCCGTGTCAGCAGGCCCCACACGGTGTGGTGCCGTTTATTTGTATAGAAATACTTTGGAAAAATTTTCAATAAGATGCAAAGTCCTGTCCATAATTTTTCAACCCCATGTGACAAAATATTTGGTTTTGTTCTAGATTTCCCGTAGCTGTGACTTGTTGAAACGTGTCTGATTCAGGATAAAACCTAAACACATGCTGTTAACAATTTCTTGTGGATTTTACTGTTTTGCCTTCAAATAAAGCCTTTTTTTAAAAGACCGCTTCCTCCATGTGCGTGAACGAGAAACCGGCACAGGGTCAGCGAGGAGGCGGATGGCGCGAGGCTGAGCTGGGGAGCGAGGGAGTGGGCCCAGCTCTGCCCTGGTGTCTTGCGGAGTCCCCTGCACAGGGGCTTCACCTGGTCGCTCTCCAGGACGCAGCGACCTAGTGGCACCCCGTCCTGCTGTGAGCAGTGACAGCTCTACTCAGGCTCCTGTCCTCATGTGTCCTCAGCCGGGGGAGTCGCTCAGGACTGGGAGAGCTCAGTTCCTCCGGCGCATCGTCCACCCCAGTGCAGGACATTCCTGGAGACAGACGTGTGTGCTCACAGCTCCTCCTTCACCTCCTGCAGGGCTTTCTCCAGGGTCAGTGGGGTGGGCCGGTGGCATCTGATGTACTGGGCAGGGGACAGATGGGACAGTCACCACCTCAGTAGGCACCAAGAGGCTGACAGGCCTGGTGCCCAGCTAGGGGGCCTCCAGCATCACCCGACCCTGAAGCCCAGGAACGCCTGCGAGAGGCAGGCTCGGAGGGGCCCGCAGGCTCTGCAGGAAGAGGACACTCGCTTCTCAGGACGAGGGCCAGGCAGGGGTGAGCAGCAGGGAGCATGGTGGGAAAAGGCAGAGAATGGCAGGTTCAAGGCCAACCTGGACAAGTTAGTGAAACCCTGCCTCAAAACTGGCTAGGATGGCCAGGCATGGTGGCACACACTTGTAAAACTCAATATTTGGGAGGCTGAGACAGGAGGATCCCAGGTTGGAGGCCAGCCTCTGCAACTTAGTGAGACCCTGTTTCAAAATAAGAAATAGGGAGCCGGGCGTAGTGGCGCACGCTTGTAATCCCAGCATTCGGGAGGCTGAGACCGGAGGATCCGGGTTCGCGGCCAGCCTCAGCTACCTAGTGAGGCACTCTGCAACTTAGTGAGACTTGGTTTCAAAATAAAGAATAAAAAAATAAGGCTGGGGGTATAACTCGAAGGTAGAATGCCCCTGAGTTCAATCCCCAGTACCGCAAAAAAAAAAAAATAGGGCTGAAGATGTAACTCAGGTAGAATGCCCCTGAGTTCAATCTCTAGTACCACACACACACAAAAGGTGGGGTTGTAGCTTAGCAATAGTGACCTTGGTTCCATTCTCAGTACTGCAAAATATATACAATAGTTCATGTTTTGCACGGGAAAAATCTGAAAGAATATATATGCTGATTTAGTAGTAGTTATCTTTGAGATTATAGAGGACTGTATGTAAACATCTCTGTAACAGATTTTTACTTACTTATTTTTATGTGTATGGCACTGGGGATTGAACCAGAGGCATTCTACCTCTGAGCTACACTCCCAGCCCTATTTTATTTTTCCTTGGAAACGAGGTCTCACTAGGTTGCTTAGAGTCTCACCACTTGCTGAGGCTGTCCTTGAACCTGTGATCCTCCTGTCTCAGCCTCCCAAGTACTGGGATTACAAGCGTGCGCCACCACGCCCAGTTTGTAATGGATTTTTATAAAATAAACATGGCTTTATTTTTTTTTCCTTTTGGTACTGGTAATTGAACTTAGGGACAGGCATTCTACTTCCAAGTTACAACCCTGCCCTATTTTATTTTGAAACAGAGTCTCATAAATAGCTGAGGCTGAGCCTGGCGTGGTGGCGCATGCTTGTAATCCCAGCATTCGGGAGGTTGAGACTGGAGGATCCGGGTTCGCGGCCAGCCTCTGCTACCTAGTGGGGCCCTCCACAACTTAATGAGACCCTGTTTCAGAATAAAGAATAAAAAATAGGGCTGGGGGTATAGCTCGGAGGTAGAATGCCTCTGAGTTCAATTCCCAGTACCGCAAAAAAAATAATAAATAAAAAATAAATAAATAGCTGAGGCTGTCCTCAAATCTGTCATCTTCCCATCTCAGCCTCCAAAGTAAGTCCTGGAATT
This sequence comes from Graphiurus murinus, assembly GCA_004027655.1. Classification (NCBI taxonomy): domain Eukaryota; kingdom Metazoa; phylum Chordata; class Mammalia; order Rodentia; family Gliridae; genus Graphiurus; species Graphiurus murinus. The sequence goes on along the minus strand of PVLC010042761.1, from coordinate 2,078 downwards.
ACAGGGTGTACCACCACGCCCATCTAAGCACAGATTTTTCTTGGTCATCAGACAAAAATTAAATTTTTAGAGGGAAAAAAGGGGGATGAGCTTTGGGCCCAGGGGCCATGGAGAAAAAGCCCTAGCACCATCTCTGACCTTTGCCGGCAGCCCTGCAGGGTCTGCAGGAGACAAGCAGTGCCCCAAACAGTAGGTCAAGGTCACACTGGCCTGGGCCCCAGTCCCCACCTCTAATGGCTCTTGTCTCAGGACGAGGAGAAAACGAGGCTCCAGCGGTGACAGGAGGCCTCCCCGCCCCGCAGTTCCCCTCACCTCTCTGGCCTCCTCCAGCGTGTGGTAGTGGAACGAGTCCCCGTCTAGGGACTGCAGGAGAGAGCTGTGCAGGTGGCGGCTGGCCTCGATGAACTGCCGGGTGAGGCTCAGCTGCTGCTTCAGCATGTCGTTCAGCGCCAAGGCGGCCGGGCTGTACGCTGTCAGGGCTGCCCCCACTCTGCGTTACTCCGTGGAGCTCTGCAGCCCCACCTTCTGCAGCTCCCCACCACGCAGCAATGGGGGCTCCTGGAGGGCCCAGGGTCTCACCTGTTCTACCTGTCTCCACTCACTAAGAAGTGAACTGTGATAAATATATGCAACTATTGTATCGTAGCACTTACTGACATGTCAAAAATACCGTGTGTGTGTGTGTGTGTGTGTGTGTGTGTGTGCACGCGCGCGCGCGCGTGTGTGGTACGAAGGATGGAACCCAGGGGCATTCTACCTCCGAGCTATACCCCAGCCCTATTTTGTACTTATTTGGAAACAGGATCTCGATACATTGATGAGTCTCAGTACTTGCTGAGGCTGTCCTTGAACCTGCAATCCTCCTGTCTCAGCCTCCCAAGTACAGGTGTGCGCCACCACACCCAGCTTCTTTTTAAGAGCTGTTCTCACTTTATTGCCCAGGCTGGCCTCAAATTCCTGGGCTCAAGGGATCTTTCGTCAGTCTCCCAAGCAGCTAGGCCTACAAGTGTGCACCACTGCACCCAACTAAAAACATAATTCAGGAAAAGTAATAAAATTTTCAAATGTAAAAAATGGGGCTGGAGCCGAGCGTGGTAGTGCAGGTTTATAATTCCAGTACTTGGGAGGCTGAGACTGGAGGATCCAGGTTTGAGGCCAGCCTCAGCTACTTAGTGAGGCCCTCTGCAACTTAGTGACAGTCTGTTTCAAAATAAAGACCAAAATATAGGGCTAGGGTGTAGCTCGGAGGTAGAATTCCCCTGAGTTCCATTCCCAGTACTGCTAAAAAAAAAAAAAGTGGGGGGGGCTGGGGTCATGGCCCAGTGGTTAAGGATCTGGGTTCCATCCATAGCACAGAAAAAGAAAAAAACATTTAAGTTCCTCTGTATGCAATTAAAAATTAAAATTCCACTGCTATTAAAATGATTTAGTTGCCGGGCGTGGTGGCGCACGCTTGTAATTTCAGCATTTGGGAGGCTGAGACCAGAGGATCTGGGTTTGAGGCCAGCCTCAGCTACTTACTGAGGCCCTCTGCAACTTAGTGAGACCCTGTTTCAAAATAAAAAATAAAAAATAGGGCTGGGGGTATAGCTTGGAGATAGAATGCTCCTGAGGTCAATCTCCAGCTCCACAAAAAAAAAAAAAAAAAAAAAAAGGTCTTGCTAAGTGCTGAGGCTGGGAAGCCCAGCTACTCCTTCCCGTTTTCTTGACACTGTTTCCTCCTGCTTCCCATTCGTTCCCAGGTGAACCACTTTTTCCTTCCTTTTGTTGGACACTGGTATACCTTCGCAAGAAACACGATTCAAGGTTCAGGGACATCATCAGGCTGTCGCCTGAAGTCCTGCCAACTGGTGATGATGACCTCCCCCATGGATTCCAGCACGGAGGGGCATCAAAGCTTCGGGAGGGGTGGAGCATGGCCCGCCAGCCAGCCCTTACCTTCCACTGCGTCTGCGCTGACCACGTGGCTGGCGATGGGCGCCGGGTCGACGTAGGTGCCTCCCAGGGCAGGCCCGATGGCCGCCACGCCAGCCGCTGTCTCAGCGATAAAGAGGGCAGGGGTGAGTGGCAGACGTGGC
>PVLC010042760.1:0-12892 GCA_004027655.1 Graphiurus murinus | reverse complement strand
ATTGTTAGGTTTTCATTAGTGGTTTTATTATGTGGCTTTTTAAAAGAAAAATAGTTTGATTTCTTCTATAGTTCACAGTTCTTAGAAGAGACCTATTTTTGGAAATCATCTAGTCCAAGGATGTTCTGAATACCCAAATGCTCTTTAGTAGATGAAATCTCTCAATGCAACTGTAATAAATAAGCATCTACATCCTTAGCTATATTATCAGTATATCCTGGAACCAAGGTAAAATGGTTCTCCTGTTCCCACAATCCACTTAACTGTTGTTTTAAAATCTTAATATTTCCATCATTTATAATTTCTGTTTTGGATGACAGTTCTGACCACCACCTTTTAATTACTGCTTGGAGCCAGTTTAAGCCAACTATTATATATTCTTCAAATTTGCTTTTAAGTAATGACTTTACTAGAGGCAACAAGTCTACACAGCAGCCAAGTGAGATATATTGCTTTTCTTCCTGTAAACTATTGGTGAGCACAGGAAGGCAATCTACCACAACTCCAAGATCTTCTATCCTCACCAAATAAGCTACAAGTTCACTTATACTTCTCTTTCTCCAGAAAGTTAAAGCTACATTCAATCTCAAATTCCTGCTGAACAAAACTTGGGCCATTGTTTCATGGTCCTGAGAAACCTCAGAAAAAAAACCACTATATTTTGATGATGGGCTTTCTGTCTGTGAAGAACCAGAATCACTGGAGTTAACCAAATATGTTCGACTATCAGGGCGCAATTTTTCAGGCAGGTGGCCTGCACAAGCCAGTTCATTTTCTTTATTTGCCATGTCACAGCCCCCACTTCTAGGGGACTGTTTTTTTCTGAAACAAGGACTTAGAAAAGGTTGATGAACTTTCTTTCTGCGATAAATCACCTTACGTAGTTTATCTGGGCTTTTCACAGCTTGTCCAACTGTTCTATTTATGTAAGCAGCCAACTGTTTTGGAGATCTCTTAACTTCCTTCATGTTCTTATTAGTGAAATTAGAGATCCTTTTTCTAGGAAGATCAATGGGATGATCCTCAATATTATTACAAAAGTTCCGTTTTTTAACATTGTGGGTTTCAGATGCCATAATCTTTTAAATACCGGCGCCTCATGGTACCGCGGGGCCTCCGCCCAGCCCCGGCGCTGACCAGCCGCGCCGGGCAGCCTAGAGCGTCCCTCGGCTCCCGGGCCGGGCCCCACTCAGAGCCATTCAAACGCCACCCCGCGCGCGGCCCGCCGGGATCTCATTGATGCATTTTATATAACTGCTCAAAAGTAGAATTGAAGAAATTAGGATTTGTTGGAGAAGGTAAGAAAAAAAGGGAGAAAGGAAGCTATGAAAGTGGATGTAACAGATTTTTATACTTCCTAATACAAAGACCATTGGAGGAGTAGTACTCAAGAATGTTTAAAGTCCTCTTGCCACCATGGAAAACAAAATGAATAGCTATGTGAAAGTAGTGCAAGTGACTATACTATTAAATAAGATGTTTTTGGTTATAGTGAAAGTTAAGATTTGGTATGAACAGAATATTCCTTATACTTAAAGATTTCTTAAGGAGTCCAGGGAAAATGTTAATTACAAAAACACAAAACAAAAACAAGAAACAATGCTACCCCTGGCAGGGAGTAGTAAACATGCTCTATGATCATAGGTAATGATGAAAAGATACCAGAAGTTAAGTATGGCATTATTCCAAGTGCTTTGTTTATAGCAACATACTCCAGGCTACATATACTGAGCACAGTTAAGCAGGAAAAAAATACACTATTGCAAAGAGAATTAAAAATTATCACTAAGTTCTCTTTATGTTTTATGTTTAATATTTTGTTAAAGGTCTTCAGATGGTTTCATGTTTCTTCAATTAGTTTTGAAAGTTGTACAGAGAAAATATTGATAAAAAGTTATTTTTTAAAAAAAGAGCATCTGTCACTGCAGAATGCATTAGTGTCATGGAGATTTCACTACGCTTGTGAATGTTATGATCACTGCCAGTGTGACACTGGCCAATGAAACAGTAGTTTGTGAAGGTCCCTTTGTGTTTTGCATCAGATTAAATTGGCTCACAGTTTTCTACTTAAAGGGATATTGCAGGCATAATTTGCACATAGCAAAGACAATTCAGAGGTCAACATTTTTATTTTTATTTTTTTTTTTTGCGGTACTGGGTATTGAACTCAGGGGCATTCTACCTCCGAGCTACACCCCCAGCCCTATTTTTTATTCTTTATTTTGAAACCGAGTCTCACTAAGTTGTGGAGTGCCTCACTAGGTAGCTGAGGCTGGCCGCGAACCCGGATCCTCCGGTCTCAGCCTCCCGAATGCTGGGATTACAAGCGTGCGCCACCACGCCCGGCTCATTTGTTATTTTTTAACTTAAAATATCTTGCTTTTATTAATAGAACTAATATTTGAAATTATTCACTTGTTAGCTAACTTTAAATGAAGAAAGTACAAAATAACTTCTGGTCAAGAGAAGCCAAGTGGTTTTGAAAATATGAATGACAAAAACTCACAAGATAATTAAAGAGTCTGTGGATAATTTAGATTTGAGTGCCTTTTGCTCGAAACAGAACACCATGATAATGATAAATATTTTAATTAAATAAAAATATAGAATGAGAATAACAATCCAAAAGATATTAAATACTCACTAGATTTCTGTTTTAAGCCTAGAAAACAAGGGACTAGATTCATGTTCAAAAACAAACAAAAAAGGGAAAGATATATGACACGAGATATCAGCCAGTGAAGGATAGCAATCTCTGAAGTATGGGAAATTAATAAGGTAAACATAACAATTTCCCTGGAATGTTGCCTTACGAGATTTGACTTTCCAGGGTGAGACACAAGGAAGAGGATCCCAAGTTGAGCCTAGCAGATTCATAAAATTGAGGGGACGAGGTGAAAATCTGATGAAACACTGATGGTTATAGTTTTCAGGACAAAGCACTAGAAAAGAAAGAATTACATAATGAGAGATCCCAGGATCAGCAGAGAGTCCTCACTATTCAGCAAGAACTCACTAGCCTATAGTCTGGAAACTACCCAAGACTGGAGAAGGAGTTGCCCTGAAGGATAAGAAGGAACGGTGCCAGGTGCTTGCACAGGGCCAAGAGCACTGCGTATTTGCTCCCATTAGACTGCTCAAGACTGACAAGCAATTCTGTAGAGTACACAGAAGTGCCTGGTCTCCAGAAACATTACAGTTACTAGGGAGACCCTACGGAATAGGAGAAAATCTTCACCAGCTACTCCTCTTATAGAGGGCCAATATCTAGAATATCCAAAGAACTTAAAAAGCTTAACAATAAAAAAATTATTAAAAATGAGCATTGAACTGAATAGACACTTCTCAAAAGAAGAAATACAAATGGCCAATAAATATATGAAAAAGGGTTCAATATATTCAGCAATCAGGGAAATATAAATCAAAACTACATTGGGATTCCATCTAACTCAAGTTACAATGGCAGTCATCAAGAATACAAACAATAAGAAATGCAGGTGAAGATAAAGGGAAATAGGAACTCTTGTAACACCGTTAGTGAATTGTAAACTAGTACAACTACTAGTAGAGATTAGTATAGAGATTCATCAAAAGACTAGGAATGAAACCACCATGTGACCCAGCTATACCACTACTTAGAATCTTTCTCAAAGATTTAACTTAGAATACTACAGTGATACAAATATATCCATGTTTATAGCAGCATGATGCACAATAGCCAAGTTATAGAACCTACCTAGGTGTCTGTAGACAGATAAATGGATAATAAAAATGTGATTATCTATCTATCTATCTATCTATCTATCTATCTATGAAATTTTCAGCCATAAAGAACAAAATTATATCATTTGCATAAAAATGGATGGAACTAAAGAATATTATGCTAAGTGAAATCAGCTCATCTCAGAAAGTCAAACTTTATATGTTTTATTTCACATGTGGAATCTAGAAAGAAGATAGAAAACAAAAGGGGCTTCAGATAAATGAGGAAAGAAACCAGTAAGATAGTGGAAGGGGTAAGGGAAAGGTGGTAGGGAGGGAAGAAAGCAGAACTATTGAAGGAAACAGTTCGAATAATGCCAACTCGATATATGAAGGTATCACTACCCATCTCACTAAGATGTACAGGGAAGGGTGGGGAGCAGGGTGGAATCTAGAGGGAAATACACCAAGTGCTGTTTGCATGTTTGTAGCACTTACCATATTGCCAACACAGAAAAATATTTCTAATAATCTCAACAGAGAAAGAGCATTTGACAAAATTCAATATTTATTCCATGTAAAAATTCCCAGCAAGCCATGATGGTGTATGCCTGTAATTCCAGTACTTGGGAGGCTGAGATGAGAGAAGTACAGGTTCAAGACCACTCTCAATAATTTAGCGAGACTCTCCGCAACCTAGGGAGACCCTGTTTCAAAATAAAACCTAAAAATGGCTGGGGGTGAGGTAGTTTAGAAATGGAGCACCTCTAGGCTCAATTCTCAGTTTGAAAAAGGAAAATCCAGCAAAATAGGAATAGACAGGAAGTTTATCCGTTTGATTGAGGGCATCTACAAAAAAAAAAAAAAAAAAACACTTAACCGACATCATCATCATACTTCTACTAGTTTGCTAAGGCTACCACAACAAAATATCAAAGACTGAATGAATTAAATAACAGAAGTTTATTTTCTCACAGTTCTAGAGGCTAGAGTCTGAGTTCAATTGTCTGCATTATGAATGCGGTCTGAGGCGTCTCTCCTTGGCTTTGGAATGGTCATCATGCTTCTGTGCCTTCCTGTTGCTTCTGTGCCTTTGCATGTCTATGTGTATCCAAAATGTCCTCCTTATATATGGACAATTTTTTTAGACATTAAGGCTGATTTTATCTAAGCATTGGCCTAATTGAGGCTTATGAGAAAATGAATTCTTTTATTAATAAAATTCTACTTTAAAAATTCAGAGGGGCCAGGCATGGTGGCTCATACCTGTAATCCCAGTATTTGGGAGGCTGAGACTGGAGGATCCGGGTTCATGGCCAGCCTCAACTACCTAGTGAAGCACTCAGCAACTTAGTGAGACCCTGTTTCAAAATAAAGAATAAAAAATAGGGCTGGGGGTGTAGCTCGAAGGTAGAATGCCCTGTGTTCAATCCCCAGTACTGCAAAAAAAAAAAGGTAAAGGGTTAGGAGTATAGCTCAGAGGCAGAACACTCTTAGGTTCAATCCCTAGTACAAAAAAAAAAAAAAAAAAAAAAAAAAAAAAAAAAAAAAAAAAAAAAAAAAAAAAAAAAAAAAAAAAAAAAAAGGAAAGAGAGAGAGAGAGAAGAGAAGAAAAAAAGGAAAATCAGAGGAAGAAAATCTTATTTATGGTTGATAGTAATAGCATTCCAAAAGTTGACATCTCAACTGTGTCTTGAAGGATGGATATCTTTTCAACCTAGAAAAATAAGAGAGAAATTCTAGATAAAATGAGGAGGGAGAACAAAGGCAAAAGTTCAGGGAAGATGAAGCATTTGGGGAAATAGTAATGAATACAGTTGGAGTGGAATGCTTGGTGTACGAGGGAAGCTAAGCCTAGCAGGAGGAGGGCTGGGGAGCTGATAGAACTTGGGTTTCCTCTCTGAAATACACCTTTGACTCCTGTGAGCAGAGCTAATCATTCTCAGCTCTATACTCCTGATATTGTTTTCCATGCTCTGTAGGACACCGGACACAGTTTTTTGCATCATGCGTGTGTCTGTCTCCAGCCATAGGCAGCTCTTATTAGGAAGGGCAGCATTCACTCATTATAAATGTCCAATAACAAGGAGTGTTCTACCCCATCTATTCTTAGATTATGAAGTTGTAAAGGTAGGTGAGCTAAATATGCTGGGAGATTTTGTTTTATTTTAGTGTGTTTTATTTCATTTCAATTTTAAATTAATTTAATTTGGGGCAGACATGGCCACACGGGATACATGGTTCTCCAAGTATTCTTAGCTCATCTGTGCTGCAGCACTGTGACAGCGCAGTCCCCTCTGGCTGACTAATATTCTCCCATATAGACAGAGGCAATTCTCTTAATTGAAAGAAACATCTTGAAACAACTTTCTGTAAACAATGGTTTACAGAAGTAGAATTGTAACTGGATTTCCTTTTTTCCTATTTTTATAACCAGTCTTCTCATTTTTAGATATTATACATAATCAATTTTACTAATGATTCATTAATCCTTTTATAATTAAGAAAGGAAGAATAGAATATGATAAAATATGAAAAAATCATAACAGAATTTTGAAGCCAGACATGATGGCACATGCTTGTAATCCCAGTACTTGGGAGGCTGAGACAGGAGGATCATAGGTTTGAGCACAGCTTCAGTAAGTAGTGAGACTCTCATCAACCTAGAGACCCTGTTTCAAAATAAAAATAAAATAAGGTTGCAGGTGAAGCTTGGAGGTAGAATGTCCCTGGGTTCTATCCTCAGTAACACACACACACACACACACACACACACGCACACATGCACACATGAACAGAATTTTGGGTGTAAAATTTATACACTGAAAGTAAATACAATGTTAAACAATAATCTGTTCTGATTTGATTGTTTAAAAGAAAAGATATTGTAAAAAATAATTATTTAAAATTTTTTGTCATTCTTGTGATAGTAGGGATTGAACCCAGGGGTACTTTACCGCTGAGCTATACACTCAGTACTATTTTATTTTTTAGTTTGAAACAGAGTCCCACTAAGTTGCTGGGAATCTCCCTAAGTATCTGAGGCTGGTCTCGAACTGCTATCCTCATTTCTCAACCTCCCAAGCACTGGGATTATAGGCATGTGCCACTATGCCTGGATGGATTATTTACAATTACATACCATTTATAAATAGTTTTATAGAATAGCTAATACTGAATATATTCAATTACAATTTGGATTATACTATTACTTTACATAGCAAACTGTGTGGGTCCATTAGAACCCAACTACCAAATAAACTTCAACACAATTCACATTTTAGAATCTATAATAGGCTCAAATTTATTGTAGGCACATTTATAAAGCCTTTATGGAACTATATACCACTTTGTAAAAAACATAAAATTTTAAAGTGATTGCTTATTTTTTTTTTTTTTTTGGCAGAATCATACAGTGCTTGCAAGGTCTTTTAAGATATAATTTTGGTGCTTAGTTTGTAGATATTCAGTGAATATCTGTGAAATTTAGGAAGGTTAAATTTATGACCTGTAATAACTTTTAATTCAGAAGTTAGGCAGAAGCAAGAAGGCAAGGTGGTCCATGTCTGCAATTTCAGCTACTAAGGAGGCAGGGGCAGGACAACAAGAAGTTTGAGGCCAGCCTGGACAAATTAGTGAGACCTTAGCTCAAAATTAAAAGAAAAAAAAAAAAAAAACTAAAAAGGGCTGGGGATGCAGCTTAGTGTCCAAGCACTTGCCTAGCATGTGTGAGGCCATGAGTTCAAGCTCCAATGGGTTCAATCCTCCTCCACCAAAAAAATAGTTAGAAGCTAAAGTTTAGGAAAATCTAAGCATGTTTTAAAATAAGCTCTAATAATTTTAAAACCCTATTTTGTGGTGTGTTCTGGAAAGGTGAACTTCTTGGCTTTATTTGGGGATGGGGGACTCATTTGTACTAGATCATTAGAAAATAATAAGACATAAATTTCTAGTTTCTCCTTTCCATGCCAGAACTCATCCTTTTTAATAGTGTATATTACAGATCCAAATCCAAGCCGAAATAAACAGAAGGTTGAATCAAGAATGCTTCTTATTTTAAAAATAATGTGGAATCTTAGAGTAAAAAAATGACAGAGTTTATCTTTTCCATTTTCTGCTACTACTGATGAGGGACAAGTGACTTGCTCAGGTCCTCAAATAATTCCCAAGAAGGAAGATTTATTTAGCGTGGTATGAGATACATTATTCGTTTATTAGTAAATAGTATGTTGGAGCTTATGCAGTTGGCTAAGGAAGGTGGTTAAAGTGAATCCTCCACTGTGAAATGGAGATATTGGGGGCACAGGAGACCTCTCTGCAAGCCTGACGGATTGACCAGAGTGGTGCTGCCTAGAATAATTTTGGGCAGAAAAATCGTCAAGAAGAATTGATGGACAAGCTCTTTGGATAAGAGTATTAGGGAGGTGTATGGTTCACTTAAAAACTAAAATAACACTTTTCCCCATTGCTCTGATTATGTGTGTGTGTGTGTGTGTGTGTGTGTGTGTGTGTGTGTGTGAGAGAGAGAGAGAGAGAGAGAGAGAGAGAGAGAGAGAGAGAGAGAGAGACTGGGGATCAAATTCAGGGGGCATTCTACCTCCGAACTACACCTCCAGAACCCCCCTTTTTTAGAAACAGGGACTCACTAAGCTGCTGAGGCTGGTCTCAAACCTGCTATCCTTCTTTCTCAGCCTCCCAAGTAGTAGGATTACAGCAGGTGTGTCACCATGCCTGGCTGCTCTGACTTAGTTTTGAGCACATTATTCATTAGCATTAATGCATTTATGTTTTCTTTTAAAAACTAGAAAGGTTTTGAGATATAAGTCAGCTAGTTTTCTCCTGTGGGGGGAGGGGAAACCTTTCCATCTTTTAGGAATCAATCATTTACTCTGCTAAAAATTATTCACCAACTCTATATTCCAGGCAAAATATTATAGCCTCTAAAAATATAAAGCCAGCTGGTGTGGTAGGACACGCTTGTAATTTTGTTCTTGGGAGGTTGAGACAGGAGGATCACATTTGAGGTCAACCTAAGCAATTTAGCAAGACCCTGTTTCAAAATAAAAAACTAAAATAAGACTGGGAATGCATCTCAAAAATAGATCAACCCTGAATTCAATCCCTGGTACAATAAATGAATAAATAAGTAAAGGAAAAAACAAAACAAAAACTTGATCCCTGTCCTTAAGGAGGCAAGAGTTTGGTGAGATATTGCAGTATTATAGTATTGCTCCAAACTTTTCCTTACCCGCTACACATTTCATTGCAAAATTTGCACAGTAATTGTATATTGCAGAAAATTAAAAAATGATAGCTAGAAATAATCAACAGTGTTTCACTTCATTTGCCCATTTACTTAACAAATATTTACCTGATGCTAGACCCTGAGAGAGGTGCTTGGGATACATCAATGATAAAAGTCAAAGATCCTGCCTCTCTACGGATTACATCTTAGTGGGTAAGACTAACAGTAACAAAAAATAAATAAATAAGTAGAATAAAATAAAATAAAAACCACTACTAAATAAGAAAATTACAGAGTATGATGAAAGTGATGAGTACTGTTTTAAAAAAAGAAAGCAGAGTCAGAGGATTCCTGTGTGTGGGAAGCAGGGAAAAATGGAGGGTGCAATTTTAAATAATGTGGTCAAGAAATGCCTCATTGTGAAGGTGATTTCTGAGCAAAGCCTTGAAGGTGGTTGAGATAAAAATCCAAGGATTAAGGTAATCATAGGATTTGGCATTTTAGACTCATTTTAAGTCTGCTTTGTTGTATTGTTATCTCCTGGCAAGAGGCTGCTGCAGATGGTGGTACAGTCCAAGATCCTGCTTCTTGTTCTTTTCTCTCCCATCACTTCTGACTTTCACAAGTTTCCACTCTACTTCCTCTTCTCTATTTAACTACAATAAATGTATTTCATGGCATTTTTGCCTAATGATGGTAAGAGTGAGGTTTACATTGGGAATTTCCTCTTGAGAGCCTCGAGCCATATGTAGCACAATTTCCTATCATTCTCTGTTTCTTAGAAATACAAAGATCCATGAATTGCTATTTTTAGAATGACTCATGAATTTGGGCAACAAATCAGTTTATTTTCCCTTTGAACCACTGAATCATAAATTCAGATGAGAAAGCAGTTTATTTTCTTAATATTCTCCATTGATTTTAGTGTGATTTAAAAATAGAAGTATCTGTTTCTTCCAGATTGTGTTCCTGGTATCTGCATATGCAAGTCCCCAGCTCACCGAGGAGGGCTGTTCAGCTGTGGCTGCCGTCACTCATTACCTGTATCTTTGCCAGTTTAGCTGGATGCTCATTCAGGTTGGTACCTAGTTCCCACCTCCGCCCATCCCCACCTCTGCTACCCCTCCAGTAGATAAAGGAGCAGAAGTCTTAGTATCCCATATTCTTATGCTAATTCCACATGGTCACCACTGCAATTCCCAGGCTAAAATGTAAGGAAATCCCTAAAAACTATGCAACATAAGAGAACATGGGATCTTTGTAAATATGAGAAAAAAATTGAGTAGGATTGGAAACAAAGGAGAGTAGGAGTTAACACTTGCAATATATGCCATATAAGGCACAGTAAGAAATTTATTTTTTTTCCTGGGGGAAGTGTATATATATATATTTTTTTTTTTTAAACTACTAATGTAGGACATTAGGTCTAGAGGTTGGTTGTGAGGAATGTAGAAAGTGGAACCTGGATGTTTCTCAAGTTTCTGGCATGAGTATCTGGTATAAGTGGCACCATGGCCTGAAATTATGATTATTAGAGACTGGAGAAAAGATGGCGAGCTTAGTTTGGGACATACTAAGTGTGAAGTTTCTGTAGACCTCCAATGCCAATGGGTTCTTTGAAAGAGAGAAGGGGTTTTTTTGTTTGTTTGTTTGTTTTGGGTTTTTTTTTTTTTTTTCTCAGCACTGGGAATTGAATCTAGTTGAATCTAGGGGCATTCTACCTCTGAGCTATACCCCCAGTCCTATTTTTTATTCTTTATTTTGAAACAAAGTCTCACTAAATTGCAGAGGGCTTCACTAAATAGCAGAGGCTGGCCATGAACCTGCAATCCTCCTGCCTCAGCCTTCCAAGTACTGGGTAAAAATTGTGTGTCACCGTGCTCAGCTTAGAGAGGATCTTGAAACCTCCCAAGGATAAAAGGGAGACCAGCATTATAGAAATGCATTAGAAAATAGAGCTATTGCTTTGGGAATGATCACATGGGGAGAGTGTATAGGATAAAACCAAAAGAGTCCCCATGAACTATCCTAAGGAACATATAAATGTAAGGGGAGAAATTTTAGCACTCCTTTTCTGAGATCCAAGTTCTCACTGTTATCCTGTGCTGATTTGCTTGATGAAGAGGCTAAAATGAGAGTTGGACCATTGACAGTATTATTGTTACTAATTAAACGGCTCAGCTAAAATGCTACCTTTGACAATGCTTTCCACATAATGGAATTGCGAATCATTCTGTGATGAGAACAGCTTTGTATGTGTTCCTCAGTGTGCACGGGACTGCTTTATGTACACAGATCCATTTAGGCTCTTGCATATTCTTTTGTTATTGTTCAATATGAAGGACGTGGAATTTCATTGTATAACAATATTGAAGTGATGATAAAAGCAGAAAGAAAGTGAAGGTGATATTACTAGAAAAGAATATAACCCAGGCACAGGGAAGGGATATTTTCAGGTTTGATAAGATGATAATGGAGAAGAGTGAACTATTAGCTAACAGAACTAATTAGAACAAGTAGAGCCTTAGATCTATGCTTGAATTCCCTACCACTATCTGTGTAAACTTAATCAAATTATCAACTCACTCCAAAGTTTGTTTCTAAATCTGCTCATGGAGATAATAATGGCCTAGCTCATAGAACTAGAGTTTTATAGCTCTTTGAACAGATCCAATCATGTAATGTTCTCTAACACTCTCCTCCAAAAATTTAAAAAAAAAAAAAAAATATATATATATATACACACACACACACACACACACACACACACACACACACCATATACCATAAAACTTAAATACCTGCCGAACCTGAAATAAATTCTTGAGATTTCCTGGTTGCAGAACTCTTAAGAAGTTTATCTAAGCTGAACTTTTTAGTATGTGCATATGTAGGTTTAATATGTATCTGGCTGAAGTGAGGTCCCTAGTGGTGTGTTGAAGGTCTTTATGAATGTCATTGACCTACTCAGAGTCTTTGATTAATGAGTTGGATGAAAACACAGGAAACCACTTATCAGATTTGCAGATGATACAGGGCCAAAAGGATAGTTAAAACAGCAAGCTGACTGTATTAAGATTGCTGGCCGAACCAATAAAGAGAAACTGTACTAGAGACAGCATTTGATCAAATTTAATGTAGATGAATCAAAATTTTAATTTCACATCAGCTCGGTAGCAATCAAATGTGTGACCAGAACACCTCACAGACCTAGGCTGCATTGATAAGCATCATGATGGCATGACTACATGGTAATCTCCTGTGTTCAGTCTACCTTGGGGCACAGTAATCACTTGCATAGTTCATGTTTCAGTGAGAACATTAACCACCCAATGGAAAGTTGGAAAACTGTCCTCTAAGAAACACTGAGGCAGCTGGACATAACTAACCTGGAAAGAAGTAAGGCAGATATGATGCTGCCTACAAACACCAGAAGGGCTGCTACAGGGATGGGGTTGGGGATGGACTAAGTAGCTCCATCTGGCAGAACCAGAATAAATGGACCAAAGATTAGGAAAGCAAATTTTTATTTGGGTTAAGAGCTTTCAGAGGCAACAGAACTATGAGAAGTTGAAAAGTCTGTGGCTGGAAGTAGAGTGAATCAAATCACTCAAATATATTCAAACAGAGAGAGATAGAGGGAGACCAATTTAAACATGTTATGAATAGATTTCTTGCTTTGGGGGAGCATTAAACAAGATGATATATAAGATTTCACCGAACTTAATGGAAATTGGTGTATTCTTTATCTCTTCTTGTCTTAAGTAAACTTGGTTGTGGCTGATGCACATTTTAGTAAATTAATTAGATTTCTGTCTGGCTTATGGTTTAGGAACACTATTTAAAGTGCCAGTAAAGTTTAATATATTTCAGATGGTGCACCACACATTTTTTATGGTTTGTGGTGTAGCCGCAAGGGAAAAATTCAATAACTTCTGAATTCTA
>PVLC010042759.1:0-12711 GCA_004027655.1 Graphiurus murinus | reverse complement strand
AAACAAAAAGTAATCAGGTTGTGGTGGAACATGCTTGTAATCCCAGTACTTGGGAGGTTGAGACAGGAGGATAGCAGGTTTGAGACCAGCCTCAGCAATTTAGTAATACCCTGTTTCATAATAAAAAATAAAATTGGGCTGGGGTTACAGGTAGAATGCCCTTGAATTGACTCGCTAGTACCACACAGAAAATAAATAAATAAATAAATAAATAAATAAATAAATAAATAAATAAATAAATAATAAAAGAGGCTAGGGGTGTAGCTTGGAGGTAGAATATCCCTGGGTTCAATTCTTATAGCCATACATAAACACAGAGAGAGAGAGAGAAAAAAAACAATGAGTGTCAAAAATCCTAGAGGCAGTAAAATTAACAAGTAAGCATATGATTCAAAAAACCCCCAACTGAAAATTGATTTAATCTCAAGATATTTTCTAAAAACGCACAGAGATTAAACTTATACCACTCAAAACCTAAACTCAGAAATGTTTCAACATGGCTTATCATGGTGGTGCACACCTATATTTCCTAGTGCTTGGGAGGCTACAGGAGGATCAAAGCCAGTGAAGACCTGCAGCAACTTAGTGAGACCCTTTTTAAACCAGAAACAAGAAACAGAAAAGGAAATATTTCAACATTAGAAACATCTGGCCTAGTATGTTGGCACACACTTGTATTCCTAGTACTTGGGAGGCAGAGAGAAAGATCACAAGTTTGTAGCCAGTCTCAGCAACTTTATGAGGAATTTTCGTAACTTAGTGAGATCCTATTTCAAAATTAAAGAATAAAATAAGGCTAGGCATGTATCTCTGAAGTAGAATGCCCCTGGATTCAATCCCCAGTACAGTACCACACACACAAAAATGAAATTTCTCGAGTACCAGCATGACACCATCAGAAGTCAGTTTTCTTTTCTTTTTTCTTTCTTTTTTTTTTTTCGGTATTGGGCATTGAAATCAGGGCATTATCAACCTGCTGGGTCTTTGAAAATGAATTTTAGACAGGATTTCCCTTAAGGTTCCAGGCTGGCTGAAAATTCACATTCCTCCTGCCTAAGCCTTCCATGGAACTGGGATTATAGGCATGAGCCTCCACACCTGACTCATATCAGGTTTCATAATGCTGTTTATCTCAATTAATTATTTGATTACAATGAATACTTATATCATATTGAAAAACTTTCATATGCCAGATATAAACTGTTAGAGACAAAAATTTGTTCTGGATTTTGAAATGTCGGCATAATGTCAGATCTCAAAGTCTTGTCCCAGTTTAAACACAAAACTTAACCCTGTCATATGTAATCATATTCTACATGCAACAACGTGTATGTATTTTTTTTTTCCAGTACTGGGCATTGAACTCAGGGACATTTTACCTCCGAGCTACAGCCCCAGCCCTATTTTTTATTCTTCATTTTAATTAATTTATTTACTTATTTTTGAGGTACTGGGGATTGATCCCAGATATAAAATGTTGGAGACAAAATCTGTTTTGAATTGTGAAATGTTGGCATGATGACAGATCTGAAACTCTTATCCCAGTCTAAACACAAAATTTACTTTTGTATCATGTACACCTTATCCCAAACCTTGACATATGTAATCATATTCTACATGCAACTACATGTATATATTTGAACAATCAGAAAAACTGACTTCTGAGCTGGGCGTGGTGGCGCACGCTTGTAATCCCAGCATTTCGGAGGCTGAGACTGGAGGATCCGGGTTCAAGGCCAGCCTCAAATAATTAGTGAGGCACTTCCCAAATTAGTTAGACTCTGCTTCAAAATAAAGAATAAAAAATAGGGCTTGGGGTATACCTTAGAGTTAGAATATCCCTGGATTCAATTCCATGTACTAAGAAAGAGAGAAAGGGGTGGAGAGGGAGGGAGCAGTGGATATTTTATTTATTCTTTTCTTTATTTTTGCTTTTTGTTTTTTCCTAAAAGCCTCTAATCTCAGGTAGTTGCTGTAGCTGGCTTTGAACTTGTAATTCTCCTGTCTCAGCTTCCCAAGAACTGGGATTACAAGCCTATGTCACCGTGTTGGGAAATACAGTGCTTTTGTAGCTTGTATAAGGCACTTGGATCAGTTCCCATTACCACAAAGTAAGTTATAAAGATAAGAAAGAAAGAATGATTAAGAGAAAGAGAGAGAAAAGTCTAATATGAATACTATTGCTTTGATCATTACTGTCCTACATCTACAACGAGGGACATTTCAGCCATCCATGTTAAAAAATTCTTACTCAACATAAAACCAGTGAGTCTCATGGAAAATCATTAATAAACATGTCACTAGTAATATGTTTCTTTTTTATTTTACAGAAGTCAAGTGTTAGAGAGATTCTTTGAACATAAACTTCATAACAAATATGGAATAATCTTCAACTGTTCACCAGATCCTATTCTCAAGAAGAAAATTCATTCTGGAGTTAAAGCAGGTGAAAGATATGTGGGTGGAGAGGTTCTCATTGGTCATTTCTCCTTAAATGAGCCCCACAGAGCTCAGTCTGAACAGAAGTCATGTGCACATTTAGAATATGACGAGAAATGCGATAAATGTAAGGAATGCGGGGAAGACTTGAGTTCTTCCAATCACCTTCACACACATGAGCAAATTCAAAATGGAGAGAAAGCCTATGTATGTAAGCAATGTGGGAAAGCCTACTATGATCTCTATGCTCTCAGAAGACATGAAAAGAGTCACACCGGACAGAAACGCTATGTCTGTAAACAATGTGGGAAAGTCTTTCGTTCTTCCAGTGACCTTCACTCACATGAGCGAACTCACACTGGAGAGAGGCCCTATGTATGTCAGCAATGTGGGAAGGGCTTTCGTTCTTCCAGGAACCTTCAAGAACATGAGCGAATTCACACTGGAGAAAGGCCCTATGTATGTCAGCAATGTGGGAAAGGCTTTTGTTTTTCCAGTAAACTTCACAGACATGAGCGAATTCACACTGGAGAGAGGCCCTATGTATGTCAGCAATGTGGGAAGGGCTTTCATTCTTCCAGTTACCTTCAAGCACATGAGCGAATTCACACTGGAGAAAGGCCCTATGTATGTCAGCAATGTGGGAAGGCCTTCTGTTATTCCAGTACACTTCGCACACATGAGCGAATTCACACTGGAGACAGCCCCTATGTATGTCAGCAGTGTGGGAAAGGCTTTTGTTTTTCCAGTAAACTTCACAGACATGAGCGAATTCACACTGGAGAGAGGCCCTATGTATGTCAGCAATGTGGGAAGGCCTTTCATTCTTCCAGGAACCTTCAAGAACATGAGCGAATTCACACTGGAGAGAAGCCCTATGTATGTAAGCAGTGTGGGAAGGCCTTTCGTCATTCCAGTACACTTCGCAGACATGAGCAAATTCACACTGGAGGTAGGCCCTATGTATGTCAGCAGTGTGGGAAGGTCTTCTGTTATTCCAGTTCACTTCGCACACATGAGCGAATTCACACTGGAGAGAGCCCATATGTATGTCAGCAATGTGGGAAAGACTTTTGTTTTTCCAGTACACTTCGCAGACATGAGCAAATTCACACTGGAGAGAGGCCCTGTGTATGTCAGCAATGTGGGAAGACCTTTCGTTCTTCCAGTTACCTTCAAGAACATGAGCGAAGTCACACTGGAGAGAAGCCCTATGTATGTAAGCAGTGTGGGAAGGCCTTTCGTTATTCCAGTACACTTCACAGACATGAGCGAATTCACACTGGAGAGAGGCCCTATGAATGTCAGCAGTGTGGGAAGGTCTTCTGTTATTCCAGTACACTTCGCACACATGAGCGAATTCACACTGGAGAGAGCCCCTATGTATGTCAGCAGTGTGGGAAGGTCTTCTGTTATTCCAGTACACTTCGCAGACATGAGCGAATTCACACTGGAGAGAGCCCCTATGTATGTCAGCAATGTGGGAAGGCCTTTCGTTCTTCCAGGCACCTTCAACAACATGAGCGAACTCACACTGGAGAGAAATCCTATGTATGTAAGCAGTGTGAGAAGGCCTTTCGTTTTCCCTGTTTCCTTAAAAAACATGAGCGAATTCACACTGGAGAGAGGCCCTATGTATGACACCACTGTGGGAAGGCCTTTTGTTCTCTCTATAAACTTCACAGACATGAGCGAATTCACACTGGAGAGAGGCCCTATGTATGTCAGCAATGTGGGAAAGGCTTTTGTTTTTCCAGTAAACTTCACAGACATGAGCAAATTCACACTGGAGAGAGGCCCTATGTATGTCAGCAATGTGGGAAAGTCTTTAGTTCTTCCAGGAACCTTCAACAACATGAGCGAATTCACACTGGAGAGAAGCCCTATCTATGTAAGCAGTGTGGGAAGGCCTTTAGTTATTCCAGTACACTTCGCAGACATGAGCGAATTCACACTGGAGAGAGGCCCTATGTATGTCAGCAGTGTGGGAAGGTCTTCTGTTATTCCAGTACACTTCGCAGACATGAGCGAATTCACACTGGAGAGAGCCCCTATGTATGTCAGCAATGTGGGAAGACCTTTTTTTCTTCCAGTAACCTTCACACACATGAGCGAATTCACGTGAAATCCTGTGTATATAAGTAATGTGAGAAAACCTTTACTTTTTCCAGTAATTAAAAGAGAAATGAAAGCTGTCACAGTGGAGAAAAACCTTATCTATGAAATCCATGTGGAAAAGCCTACTACGCTTCTTATTCTCTCATTATACATGCAAGGAGTCACACTGGAGAGAAACCCTATGTATGTAAGCAATGTGGGAAAGGCTTCAGTTCTCCTGGTTCCTTTTGTATACATGAGCAAATTCACTCTGGAGAGAAGCCATATGTATGAAATGAATGTGGGAAACCCTTCAGAGTATCCAGTCATTTGTACAGTCATGAAAGAACTCTCAAAGGAGAGTAACCCCAAACGGAAAGCTTCACTGTCCCAGAAGAATGCATAGTAGCAATGTGCCGAGCCAGGCATGGTGGCGCACGCTTGTAATCCCAGCATTCGGGAGGCTGAGACCGGAGGATCTGGGTTCGTGGCCAGCCTCAGCTACCTAGTGAGGCACTCCGCAACTTAATGAGACTTGGTTTCAAAATAAAGAATAAAAAAAAATAGGGCTGGGGATGTAGCTTGGAGGTAGAATGCCCCTGAGTTCAATCCCCAGTACCGCAAAAAAAAAAAAAAGACAGTGTGCCTATCAGGGTAGAGCTTGGAGGAATCCCCCTAACAATCATGGACCAATTCACAGACATGAAGGAACACCGTGTGGGAGAAACTTGACTACAAAGATGTGCAAGAGTCTTCAGTGATCCACATGTACAGATGCACACTGGATTAATAGCTTACAAATGTGAAAAGTAGAAGAAAGTTGTTATTTGTAAAAATAGTTTCCATGTCCTGTAAAAATTATTCAGGTAGTGGAATCCCGTATGTACACGGAATATGAAGAGTTCAGTGCAAACACCTTGTGTGGAATACTTCAGAAAACACACAAGATGAAGAAAATTATCTACAACTTATGAATGTATTGTGTATATCAGTGTTGCACTCTTAAAGCAAATTACTGAACTATGCATTGCTGCTTTTTACATTTAAATGATGAGGTGACATAATTTTTAAGTTTTGTTTAAAAAAAGATTGTATGTTTTAAAGATGTGGGGTAGCTGGGCGTGGTGGCGCACGCTTGTAATCCCAGCATTCGGGAGGCTGAGACCGGAGGATCTGGGTTCGCGGCCAGCCTCAGCTACCTCGTGAGGCACTCCGCAACTTCGTGAGACTTGGTTTCAAAATAAAGAATAAAAAATAGGGCTGGGGGTATAGCTCGGAGGTAGAATGCCCCTGAGTTCAACTCCCAGTACTGAAAAAAAATAAAATAAAATAAAGATGTAGGGTCTTTTAAAAGCAAATCAGATCAGAATTTTTTTCCTCTTAATTATAACTTGTTAATCAAATATAAATTCAAATCTTGCATCATTTCTATAGACTCTTTTTTTTAATGCTTAAATAATTGTGTTTCATAAGCCATTGACAAATAAGTTGATATTAAGAGCTGGGATTTTCCTACAGAGTTCACATGGCGAGACAGGCCTTGTTCAGTGGTGACAGGCTGAGCACCACAGGAAGCTTCCACCTTTACTCAGTGGGGGCAGGCTGAGTACAAGAGAGTTCTGGAAGAGACTTGTGTGCAGTGAACACACCCAGTCCAGGTTATAGAGCAAGTCAGAACAACAGCCTCACCTATCTGAGACGTGCAGTAAGATAAGTCCACAGGAACTCTTCAAGAATGTGTGTAGTTGTTTTTCATAAAATTGAAGCCCTCCCCAGAAGGAAGAGAGGAAGCCTAAGTAACACCATGTGTTGATTGTCCCCACCAACACCCTGGGATCCGTCCCCAGTACACACACTGACACACAAATGCAACAGACAAGTGCTGCATTCCCAGTCTGCTGCTGAAGGTGTAGGAGGCCCGTGGCTGTGCTCGTGCCATTGGAGATCAGACACTGAGGAGTGTGGAGGAGGCAGCCTGCAGCAGCCTGCAAAAAAAAAATCCCTTCTCTTAGCTAAAGCAAGAAGAAAACCACAGAGCAAATTCTTCTATACCTGTAGCAGTACTATACACTAAGTACCTGACACTTGTTCTTTTCACTGTTCCAACCACACTGTCACCTGATGACCAGCTATGCTAATGTAGGATTGAAAACTGCACAAATCTGACCCCAATCAGCATCTGTCTATATTAGTATTCAGTTCTTTTTTTTTATTTTTCCAGATCTGGGGATTGAACCCAAGGGCATTGTACCTCTGAGCGACATTCCCAGTCATATTTTTTATTCTTTATTTTTGAAACATGGTCTCACTAAGGTGCGGGGCGCCTCAGCTAAGTAGCTGAGGCTGACCATGAAGCTGCGATCCTCCTGTCTCAGCCTCCCAAGTACTGTTATGGCAAGCGTGTGTGCCACCACACCCAGCCAATTTCTTTCTATATTAGTCTTCCTTCTATATTAGTGTATCAATGTATATTTATCTTTAATTTGTTAGTTTTCATGTATACTAGTTTTCAATTTTACAAACTGTCCCATCCCCTATTACATGGCGTGAACACAGACTGTTAAAACCTATTTTACAACTCTTGGACTCAAGGACATATAAATCTCCTGCATCCAACATGGTGGAGGTTGAGTCTTACTTTTTTTTTTTTTTTTTTTTTTTGCCATGGTGGGGATTGAACTCAGGGGCATTCTACCTCCGAGCTATACCACAGCCCTATTTTTTATTCTTTATTTTGAAACCGAGTCTCACTAAGTTGCACAGTGCCTCATTAGGTAGCTGAGGCTGGCCGCGAACCTGGATCCTCCGGTCGCAGCCCCTGAATGCTGGGATTACAAGTGTGTGCCACCATGCCCGGCTAGACTTTTTGTTTTTGAAACAAAATTTCACACTCTGCTGAGAGTCTTGCCACATGCTTACCTTGGTCTCAAACCTGCAGTCCTCCTGTTTAAGGTTTTCAGGTAGTCCAGTTGTACAGGACCACACTAGACTGAACACTTACAAATGTGAAAAGTGCAATAATTTTCTCAGTTTTAACCAATAATTTCCAAGTACTGTGAAAATTCCCCATGTAGTGAAATCTGCTAAAGACAAGTAATTTGAAGAATTCTATGCAAGCAACTTGTGTGGAAAGCTGCAGAAAACACACAAGGTGAAGGAAATGAGCTAAAATTTATCAGTGCATTATATTTATCAATGGCTTACCTTTTTTTTTTCTGTACTGGGGATTGGACTGAGGGGCATTCTACCTCCAAGCCACACCCCCAGTTGTGTTTTTTATTCTTTCTTTTGAAACAGGGTCTCACTAAGTTGCAGAGTGCTTCTCTAGGTAGCTAAGGCTGGCCACAAACCCTGATCCTCCGGTCTCAGCCTCCCAAATGCTGGGATTACAAGAGTTCGCCACCACGCCCAGCAGTGGATTCCTCTTACAGTAAATCCTGGATTATGCATTACTAATTTTTCACTAAATGATCAAGTAACATAATTTTCAACTTTTGTTTAAGAAATAGTGTACGGGTTCCCATGTAAGGTACTTTAAATTAAATCAAGTCATAATTTTTTTTATTTTTTATTTTTTTATTTTTATTTTTTTGCAGTACTGCGGATTGAACTCAGGGGCATTCTACCTCCGAGCTACACCCCCCAGCCCTATTTTTTTATTCTTTATTTTGAAACCGAGTCTCACTAAGTTGCGGAGTGCCTCACTAGGTAGCTGAGGCTGGCCGCGAACCCGGATCCTCCGGTCTCAGCCTCCCGAATGCTGGGATTACAAGCGTGCGCCACCACGCCCGGCATTTTTTTTATTTTTAATTATAATTTATTAATCCCAGGTAAACTCAAATCACTTTGTAGTATTTCAGTAGACTGATTTTTTTTTTTAGTTCTTAAATTATTGTACTTTATGAGCCTTTGAAAAAATGAGTTGTTATTAATTGCTGGGACCTTTCTAATGTGTCCCCATGGTGAGACATGCCATTGTCCAGGTTTTTGCCCAGATGTGGCAGGCTGAACACACAGGAGGCTTCTACCTTTACTTGGTTGTTGCTGGCTGAGTACAAGAGAGTTCGGGAAGAGACTTCTGCACAATGAACACTCACTATCCAGGTTCTATAGCAAGTCAGAACAAAAACGGCAGTTGAGCAGGACACAGAGTTACAGAACGCCATAGGGAGTCTTTAAGAACATGCTTAGTTGTTTCTCATAAAAAGGGGCCATCACCAGAAGGAACAGAGGCAGCCTAAGTAACACCATGCTTTGATTATCTCCACAAACACCCCTGGGTTCAGTCCACAATACACACACACACACACACACACACACGATGTACTCAAAGTTTACTGCTAAAGGTCTAGAAGGCTCTTGGTATTCTGCTGGTGCCATTGGAGATCAGATTCGGAAGAGTCTTGAATTCATCTCAGTGCTTTTTCACTTAGCAAGACCCATTTGCAAACCAAAAATTAAAAATAAATTAAAGCCATGCATGGTGCACACACTAGTAATCCAAGTACTTTGGAGTCTGAGACAGGAGGATCAGGAGTTTGTGTTCAGCCTCAAAATTGTAGTGAAGCCCTCCACAAGTTAATTGAGACCCTGTTTCTAAATAAAATCTAGCTAGGCGTGGTGGCCCACGTTTGTAATCCCAGCATTCGGGAGACTGAGACTGGAGGATCTGGTTTCATGGCCAGCCTCAGCTACCTAGTGAGGCACTCTGCAACTTAGTGAGACTCGGTTTCAAAATAAAGAATAAAAAAATAGGGGTGGGGGGGTAGCTCAGAGGTAGAATGCCCCTGAGTTCAATCCCCAGTACTGCAAAAATAAATAAATAAATAAATAAATAAATAAATAAATAAATAAATAAGTAAAATAAAACCTAATATATGGATGTTGCCAGGCGTGGTGGCCCATGCTTGTAATCCCAGCATTTGCGAGGCTGAGACCAGACGATCCGGATTTGAGGCCAGCCTCACCCACCTAGTGAGGCACTTCGCAACTTAGTGAGACCCTCTTTCAAAATAAAGAATAAAAAATAGGGCTGGAGGTGTAGCTCGGAGGTAGAATGCCCCTGGGTTCAATCCCCAGTACTGCAAAAATAAATAAATGAATGAATAAAAACATAAATATATAAAATAAATATGGATGAGTGTGTAGCTCAGAGGTAGAACTCCCTTGATTTAAATCTCCAGGACTACACACACACACACACACACACACACACACACACACTGACAATATAGGAGGCTGTATAGAAACTCAGGTACACAGGTATATATACAGATGACAGGGGACAGGGAGGCCACATTCCAGATCCTTGGACTGTGCATCGCTCACCCCAGACAGGGGCATTGTACTTCTGAGCTATGCCTGCAGCCCTGTTTTTCATAATTAAACAAAGTCTCAGTCGGGTGTGGTGGCGCACGCCTGTAATCCCAGCATTTGGGAGGCTGAGACAGGAAGATCCAGGTTTGGGGCCAGCCTCAGCTACATAGTGAGGCACTCTGCAACTTAGAGAGACCCTGTTTCATAATAAAGAATAACAAATAGGGCTCGGGGTGTAGCTCAGAGGTAGAATGCCCCTGAGTTCAATCCCTAGTACCACACACACACAAAAAAAGGAAACAAAGTCTCACAAAGTTGCTGAGGCTGACACCAAACCTGCAATCCTCCTGTCTCAGCATCACAAGTACTAGGATTATAAACATGAGCCACCACGCCTAGCTCCTCTTATTCCTTTATATTTTTTTTCTATCTTAGTTGTAGCTAACTTTGAACATAAAACCATTGCAAGTACCATACAGGTAATTCTTGTATTTCCATCAAAGAACTTCCCACGAGGAGAGCATCACTCAGTACCCTGGAGGATTACCAGGTAAGCACTGGCACCATACCTTTATAGAAACTACCTGTCATAAATTTTCCATTTTTATACTCAGACTTATTATAATGTACCAGCATACAATCTATTCCACTTGGTTGGTTTCTAGCTTCTCATTGTCACTGAGTTCTTAGTATTTCTTTTGTTCTAGTTCCTTTCTATTCCGTGTGTGTGTGTGTGTGTGTGTGTGTGTGTGTGTGTGTGTGTGGTTGTGGTATTGGCATAAAATTCTGTGAGCTACACCCCCAGCCATTTTAGTTTTTATATTAAAATTGGGACTCCCTAAACTGCTGAGGGTCTCACTAAGTGGCCAAGGTTGGCCTCAAACCTGTGATTCTTCTCTCTCGGTCTCCCAAAGACTAGGATTACAGGTGTGCACCACCATGCCTGTTTAGAGTTGGTTTTATTTTATTTTCGATACTGGGGATGGAACTCAGTGGCATTCTACCCCCAGTCCTATTTTTTTATTCTTTAGTTTGAAACAGGGTCTCACTAAGTTGCAGAGTGCCTCAATAGGTAGCTGAGGCTGGCCGCGAACCTGGATCCTCCAGTCTCAGCCTCCCAAATGCTAGGATTACAAGCCTGCACCACCACACCAGCTTAGAGTCGGTTTTAATTTTATTTGTTTTATTTTTTATTTTATTTTATTTTTTGCGGTACTGGGGATAGAACTCAGCTGAGGCTGGCCTCAAAACCGGATCCTCTGGTCTCAGCCTCCCAAATGCTGGGATTACAAGCGGGTACCACCACGCCCAGCTTAGAGTTGGTTTTAAAATACCATGTTACTCATTGGTTCCAATCCAATCCTTACCAGAAACAGGGCAGGACTATACTGCTTGCAACTATGGTATGGCCATGGGATTTGCTCCAGGGCTGATATGAACAGCTGAGACTCTTCCAGCATGCATATGCATATAATTTTATCTTCAATACTGGGGATTGAATCCAGTTCTACTACTGAACCACATCCCCAACCCTATATTTTATATATGAAACAGAGTCTCACTAAATTCTGAGGGCCTCATTATGTTGGTGCTGGTGATCCTCCTGTCTCAGGCATCCAAGCACAAGGATCATAGGTGTGTACCACTGCACTGCCTATTATACATTTTTTTGCACTAGGGAATAAACCGAGGGGTATTTTTACCTCTGAATTCCTCCCTCAGTCCCTTTTTACTTTTTATTTGTTACTGGTTCTCCCTAAGTTGTAGAGGATCTCACTACCTTGGTAAGGCTAGTCTTGAATTTGCAATCTTCCTGCCTCAGCCTCAGAAACGAAAAGAATAAGTGACCTGTATTTATCTACCATTCTTTTTTCCCCCTTTGGTACTACAGATGGAACTCAGGGGAATTCTATCTCAGAGATATGCCCCTGGGCTTTTTTATTTTATTTTAAAACAAGATCTTCCTGAGTGATTGAGGCTGGCATCGACCCTGCAATCCTCCCAAGTACTGGGATTACAGGCAAGCACCACCACAGTGGGCTTACCCCTCGCACTTCTGACACCAACTGTGGGCTCTTCCTCACCAACAACCAGTTCTCCACCTCTCCAGACACCAAGCAAGTCTCGTGCAGGTCCATTGAATTCTGACCCTCCTGTTGCTGGTGTCTTACTCCACAAGTTGAAGGGCTTAGTCCCTCAAATCAGATGCCAGTCACAGGATTTGGGGGCCCAGGGTATCCTCTTTTCTGCCCAGCTTGAGTCTTGAGTATAATGTCAAGAGGCCACAATGTTGTCTTCCCCTCCATCATGATTGATAATGTGTTCAAATGACTGACAGGACTCAGGAAAATACATTGCTTTCTATTGCCTGTTTGTGACAAAAGATAGAAACCAAGAACATCAGCAGGAACGAGGTTCCCAGGGCTCAATATTAGGTAAGGGCTTGTGTGGAACTTCCATGTCTCATCTGTGGTCCGCTGTCATTTGTACACATGAAGGAAGTCTGTGAAGGTTAGTCTCAGGGGAAGACATTTTAGGTAGTCTCCTGGAATTAAGGTTTAAATATATGCTATTTTCTTTAGGTCTGATCTTTAAGCTGTCTCCAAGTGAGAATTTCCTGATTTTGTTTGTAGAAAGAGAGTTTCCATACTGCGAGGAAGGGACTGCAGGGCACAGTGAGCTCCCAGAGTTGCATCCTTTGCTCCAGAATCCCGTCCTGGTGCTGAGGCAAGCTCCATTCCAGCAGGGCTCCATTTCAGGGGATCCATGTTAGCAGTCAGTCTGCTCTCAGGGGTGTCTCCATGGGACACCGCTGGACACACTGCACATTCGTGGCCTCATTTGCAGGAGGAAGAAGCA
>PVLC010042758.1:0-12840 GCA_004027655.1 Graphiurus murinus | reverse complement strand
TATCAAGTTTTCATTCCTACCTACCCCAACTTTTACAGGGACTAAGTAGACCATAAAACCCTAAAAGTTGTTCTTTGCTTTGAGCTTCAACTTCAGCGACCTGGATATACTTGTTGCTCTCGGGGGTTGGGTTTAGACGATGCCTATGTGGAGAAAACCTTGTCCTAGGTTGCAGGGAACCTGAGCTGAAAGTCAGGCCTGGGGCGGCTGCAGACGTGACCTGTGCTGTGCACACAGATAGCCCGTCCTGTCTTGTCCTCCAGACCCCTAACAGGTTAGCCAGAGCCTACCGCTCACGCCCGACCTCGTTAGAGGAAACACAGCTTGCTGCCGTCATTCTGACCTAATTTTTGGAGTCTCAGCAATGTCGGAAAGTCTCTCACTCGTTCCTGTCTCCTCCCTCCTGGCAACATTTACTGCTGAGTAGAAAGAGACCCTCAGTCTCAGCAGCGCTTCCTTCCAGTCACAACCACTCCGATGTCCCCCGTGTCTCCTGGGCAGCCGGCTCTGTGGTTGACCCTCGTGCACGCAGGGGCTGGGACACGACAGCGGTGCCCTTCCAACACCACAGATGTGTCTGGCACATCTGCACCTACACATCTGCCTGCCTGCTTTTTGTTATGTTTTGTCTTTACAATACTGGAGATTGAACCCAGGGGCATTCTACCTCCAAGCTACACCCCCAGCCCTATTTTTTATTCTTTATTTTTGAAACAGTGTCTCACTAAGTTGCAGGGAGCCTCGCTAAGTAGCTGAGGCTGGCCGAGAACCCGGATCCTCCGGTCTCAGCCTCCCAATTATTGGGATGACAAGCATGCGCCACCACGTTAGGCTGGCCTGCCTGTTTTGAAGTGACCCTCAGGACAAAAGCGCACCACCTGAGTACTTCCTGGAGTTTTACTGGTGCTGCCTCAGGAAGTGGAGCTTGCTGGTGTTGACTCGAGTACTATATTAATAATTACCCGCCACTGCCCGTGTCCTTCCCCCCAGCCCCACCCCCTGGCCCCGGGCCGTCCACACTCACCCTCATACATCTCCAGGATGTGAACCGTGTCGCCGATCTGCAGGGACAGCTCCACATCTTGGGAAGCATTGTAGTTATAGATCACTGGGGAGAAGAAAAGAGGAGGCGGGGTTAGGATGCATGTCACTGAAGAGCACATTCAGGAGCTGGAGAAATAGTGATTCAACGAACAACCTTCCCTTAAATGGTTTCCTGTGCACCACCCATTATAAAGCCCAGAGCGAGCCAGGCATGGTGGCGCACGCTTGTAATCCCAGCATTTGGGAGGCTGAGACCGGAGGATCTGAGTTCATGACCAGCCTCAGCTACCTAGTGAGGCACTCCACAACTTAGGGAGACTCTGTTTCAAAATAAAGAATAAAAAATAGGGCTGGGGGTATAGCTCGGAGGTAAAATGCCCCTGAGTTCAATCCCCAGTACTGCAAAAAAAAAAAAAAAAAAAAAAACAAGCTGGGTGTGGTGGCGCATGCCTGTAATCCCAGTACTTGGGAGGCTAAAACAGGAGGAGCGCAGGTTTGAGGCCTGCACCAGCAATTCAGTGAGACCTTCAGCAACTTACGGAGACCCTGTTTCAAAAAATAAAAATGAGCCAGGCATGGTGGCACACGTTTGTAATCCCAGTACTTGGGAGGCTGAGATTGGAGGATCTGGGTTTGCAGCCAGCCTCAGCTACTTAATGAGGCCCTCTGCAACTTAGTGAGACCCTGTTTCAAAATAAAGAACAAAAAATAGGACTAGGGGTTCAGCTCGGAGGCAGAATAGAATGCCCCTGGGTTCAATCCCCAGTACCCCCCCCCAAAAAAAAAAGAAATAAAAAATAAAAATAAAATGGGGTTGGGGGTGTAACTTGGAATTAGAATGCCTCTGGGTTCAATCCCCAGTACCAAAAGAAACAAAAAACAAAGAAAGACTGTGATTGTGTATTAAGTACATAACTCACAGAAATAACTAATTAAATTTGGGGAAAACATTAGGAAAGGCTACAGTGAGGATATGCTGTGGGGATCGGTTGGTCAGCGAGCTTATTCGTCAAAAAACAGGCAACCTAAAACACCACGGAGCCCATGGTCTCTGGGCATCACCGACAAGGTATTTAGTGACCAGATGGCCACTGCCTTCTACCTTCCGGTAACAGACTGACACAAGGGGAATGCAGGGATGGTCCTTGTCCAGGCCTGGACACCCTGGGGGACCGGTTTGCCCAGCCCTTCCTGATGAAGACAAGCTCAGTTACCCCGGTCCTCAAGACTGGCGAGAGCTGAACCAGGCCCTGAAACACAGCAAGATTCGCTCCCAGCTGATAAAGAAGAAGCCAGGGCAAAATGAAGACAGGCAAGAGCTTTGCACAGATATTTTATAGATATC
Organism: Graphiurus murinus; assembly: GCA_004027655.1. Lineage (NCBI taxonomy): Eukaryota > Metazoa > Chordata > Mammalia > Rodentia > Gliridae > Graphiurus > Graphiurus murinus. The sequence goes on along the minus strand of PVLC010042758.1, from coordinate 10,451 downwards.
TTACCAAAAAAAGTATGCACGAGTGAGTAATAACCACCCGAGAAGACACTCAACAGTTTTAGTCATGGGGGAAATGCAAATTAAACCACAATCGGATACCATTTCACACCTACTAGGACGGCTATAATAAAAAATAAATAAATAAAGTAAAATAAAGGGCAGGTGCTTGGCAAGAATGCGGGGAAACTAGAACTCTCATACGAGGCTGGTAGGAATGGGAAATGACCAGGCCCTTGGGAATCCAGTTGGGCAGTTTCTCAAAAGTTAAACTTAAATTTACCACGCGACCCAGCAAATCCACTCCTCAGCAGCTACAAAGAGAAATAAAACCATGTGTCTACACAAAAGCCTTATGTGAATGTGCACAGCTGTTGGGGTGGACCAAGAATTGACACCCCTCCCCCTCCAAAGTTATCCACATCGAAAACCTGGAAACTGAGTAAGTCACGGATTTGGGGAGGAGCAGCCAGTTCTCTCTCTTTTTTTTTTTTTTTCGGTACTGGGGATTGAACTCAGGGGCATTCTACCTCCGAGCTACACCCCCAGCCCTATTTTTTATTCTTTATTTTGAAACTGAGTCTCACTAAGTTGCGGAGTGCCTCACTAGGTAGCTGAGGCTGGCCACGAACCTGTGATCCTCCTGTCTCAGCCTTCCAAGTACTGGGATTACAAGCGTGTGCCACCATGCCTGGCTACAAGATCTTGTTTCAAAATTTAAAAAATAAAAAGGGTTGAGAGTGTAGCTCACAGGTAGAATGCTTCTGGGTTCAATCCCCAGTAACAACAACAACAAAAAGATATGTGGATTTTATAGTATATAAATTGTGCTTCAGTGAAGTGCTGGGGCTTTTTTGTTGTTTTAAGTAGACTTATTTGTTCCCTTCACTCTGCTGCTGCACCCGTGATCTGGATCTTTCCAAGGAAGAAGGACCCTGGAGCTTCAGTTCCAGCCCTTCACCCACTGATGACAGGAACCGGAGAGGCTGCCCATCCTGCAGGTTCAACGAGTGCAGGAGGAAGACACTCCATCCCCGTGCATATCTCATGGGGGGTTTCTACAGAAAATCAGACCTCACATCCTTGACACCCCATGCACAGTCTTCCGCTGAAATGGCTCTTTCCACTGCGCCTCGGATGGAAACAGGAAGAGGAAGGTTGCTGTGTCACGCGTGTTGTACAATGACCAGCTTCGTCTCTTCCCAGAGCTTAGTCATCAGGAGAGTGGAAGCGGCTCTCTTGCACTGGCGGCTCCAAGCACAAACACCTACCAGGTGTTTGAAACACACACACACACACACACACACATACATACACACACACACACACACACACACACACCCTTGCACCGAAGACCAGCACATTTCCTTAAAACCTCAATCTCAGCCGGACATGATGGCACATGACTGTAATCCCAGACTTAGGAGGCTGAGACGGGTGGATAGCAATGTATGGAGACTCTCAGCAACCTAGTGAGACCCTGTTTCAACCCCAAATAAAAAGGGGTGGGGTTGTAGCTTAAAGGTAGAATGCCCCAGATTCAATCTCCAGTACCAAACAAAACCAAACCATCCACGTCTGCCACTACCATTTGCCAAATGCACCCTCTTCTCCAGGCAAGACTCTTTCTATTTGCCCCTAAATTCTATGCTGGACAGGGATTTAACTACAGCCCGCCTCTGTCATAACAATCCAAATCTCACATCCACAATTCAACAAACAACTATTGGCCCCCGTTACCCCAAGTGAACTCTTTCTACTCTGACAGCCCATGAAAAAAATTTCCCTTCCAGCACAGTTTGGGTTTGTAATCACAGATAATCTTGGGTAATTGTGTGCCACCAATTAGAAGGTAAACCCCTTATGAATGGGGACCTGGCTACACATTCCTTTAGAGACTTTCACTAAAGCCGCAGGTTTAATACAAAGGAGGTACTCAGGGTATGATAATAACTGCTTAAAAAGAATATATTTTTTAAAAATAAAATTCTTGTCAGGCGTGGTGGTGCACAAGTGTAATCTCAGTGCTTGGGAGGCTATGACAGGAGGATCATAAATTTGAGGCCAGCCTCAGCAACTCAGTGAGACCTTCTGCAACTTAGCAAGACCCTGTTTCAAAATTAAAAAAAAAAAAAAAATAGAAAGGACTGGCAGTGTAGGTTGGAGGTAGAATGCCCTTGGCTTCAACCCCCAGTAGAAAAAAGAAAAAAAAATTTTTTAATCCCTTCTGTAAAACCTACCCAACAATTCAGTTAGTCACCATTTCTTCCCCAAATTTGAAACTAACTTCTGCTTTCCTCCAAAGAGGCAACTGCGGCTTCCTATCACTCAGGAAAAGGACATCGGAGTCCTGTCCCTAGCCACATTCTGTTTTTGCCTTTTCAACCTAAGCTTTCAAAGAGCTTCACGCAGGGAGCGCCTCCTTTCAACAGAGAAGTCACCACCCAGAGGCCATGGGCACAATCCGTGTCAGGTCGCCGGGCAGACGTACAAGGGAGATCCCAAGTTCACTGCACTTCTTGGATTTAGAGCCCTGCCCTCCGCAGCCCTCACCCAAAGGAACCTCCTATTTCCACTGTATTCAATGGTGTCACTCTCGGTAATAAATATCACGGTAATGACTTGTAAGGAGGGATGTTGTGCCCCACATTCCTTAACCAGGAAGCGGAGACTTGGAAACAGCAAGGCTGGAAGGCTGGCCCCTCCCTCACATTTGACCCGGATGCGTCACAACGGTGAAGGTAGATCTTGGAAGAACAGACAACAAAGAGGAGAGCCCAGATTCCTCTCATTCACTGAGGATTCTAGCTCCAACACGAGCTTTCGCACACAAATTCATGAGTGGTGGTTACACTGCCTGCTAGTCTGCTGTTATTCTGAGCATGCGAGTACAACTGATGCCCTTAGAGGGCCACGTCTTCACCCTAGAATATTAATAACTAGCATAGAGAAAGCCAGAAGGGAAACCTTAGGGTTAAACAAAACCTAATTAAAGACTCGATTTTACCACTTACACACGGCGTGACTTTCAGGGAGTTAGTTTGGACCTTGGATTCTCGTCTGTAAAACTGAGTCTGGACCATAAGGCTCTGAAGACCCTTTGGCGCTAATGTCCTGACGCATGAGGTGACAGCGCAGGCCAGAGAAACCCAGTGCGCGGCTTTGAACTGGCAGGCACCACCGCAATCTCCTGTTTTGTCTGAGGAAATTAAACAAGAACAGGGAGTTGCTCGCTGTGTATAAACCGCCTCTCTGGCTGCTTCTGCGCAAGGTTGGGAAAGACAAATCGCTGGAATTCTTCCCTAAGCAGCTTACTGTTTATATCAGGGAAGTATAATTTGGCAGAGCCAATGAGACAAGACAGTATACTGTCCATAGATGTAAAAGAGTTTGCATTTTATCAAATATTTAATTTTTTTTCTTTCAAACTGGGTTTATATGAGAGAAGGAGAAAAAAAAGAAAAGAAAGTCTTGGGATTGTGCAATAAGAAACCAAGAGAATAGTGGGAGGCTAAGACCGGAGGATCCAGGTTCATGGCCAGCCTCAGCTACTTAGTGAGGCCTTCCACAACTTAGTGAGACCCTGTTTCAAAAATAAAGAATAAAAATAGGGCTGGGGGTGTAGCTCAGAGATAGAATGCCCCTGAGTTTAATCCCTAGTGCCACCGGGGGAAAAAAAAAAAAGAAGAAGAAGAAACCAATAGAATAGACTTATCAGCTGCAAAGAGGGTCTGTTTTGATGTTGACAGCCTATGGGTTACTAATAATGAATCTTGCTAATGAATTAGGTTCTTTCGTGAATCACTAAATGACAACTCCCTGAAGAATAAGTAAAACATTTTATTTTTGTATTATAGTTATCTGATAGAATCTACAAAAGAAGGATCTAGCAAATACAGAATGAGGTCCCAGCCTGAGTTGTATACTATTAGGAATATTTAAAAGATGATCAAACTTATTCCCTTTCATTATTATCTTGATTGGTCTAATCTGAGCCATTAGTTCTACAAAAAACAAAGAGATACAGCTCATCTTTAATCTTCCCCTTCACTTTAATGCAGTGAAATACTAGAAGGCCAAGAAGATTTTTATTTTTTGTTGTTCTTCAATTTGTGTGTGTGTGTGTGTGTGTGTGTGTGTGTGTGTGTGTGTTACTGGAGATTGAACCCAGGGGCATTCTACCTGTGAGCTACACCCCCAGCCCTATTTTTTACTCTTTATTTTGAAACAGGGTCTCACTAAGTTGCAGAGAGCCTCACTAAGGAGCTGAGGCTGGCTTTGACCCGGATCCTCCGTTCTCAGCCTCCCAAGCACTGTGATTACAAGTGTGCGCCACCACGTCCCGCTGTTGTTCTTCAATTTTAACACACTACAAGGACTAGAGAATGCACGCAAGAGGTTTGACACCGATAAACAAACATCTATGTCTTCGGCTGATTATTAGGATCAGGTTCCATGCAGATCTTTCTGTAGTGAGATGACATGGGGATTCTTCACTTTCTAAATCACTTATAAAAAACAGAGGAACTTCATGACCAATTTATCAGTTATTACTGAGAAACGCATATCCTGAGGATTACATTTGTGGAATGTATACGTTGAACTGGACAAATATTCCTCAGATATACCCTCAACTTACTGACTACCTCACTGGTACCAAGTGGTTACCTACAAGCCATTTCATTTAAATTAATCTGAAATTAGCCAGGCACAGTGGCACACACCAGTAATTCCAGTACTTGGGATGCTGAGACAGGAGGATCATAGGTTTAAAACCAGCCTCAGCAACTTAGCAAGACCCTCAGCAACCTAGCAAGACCCTGTTTCAAAATAAAAAGGGCTGGTGGCATAGCTCGGAGGTTGAATGCTCCTGGGTTCAATCCCCAGCACCCCCCAAAAATAATTAATTAATATGAGATTAAATTTACATGGAATGTTTAAAGGAGGAGAGCTGAAACAAATCAATCCAAAATTGCAGAACAAAAAGTCTATGGTCTACGAGGATGGGGAGCTTTCCCCCACAGCTTCCCCATGTAAAAAATAGAGGACACAGGACACTCTTCATACAATTTTCTGGAACGCAGAAAGAATTTGCTCAGAGCCCTTGGGACCATGACTAACACCTAGTATGCACTGAATAACGGTCACCTTCCCCTCTCCTCCTTCCCCTTTGTTCCCCGTGCGGCTTCGCGACTTGAGCATGATGGCATCTACATCCTCAAAGATGGGACACTGTCACCCTCATCAATCAGCCAGTGGCGATCAGCAGGTAAAAACTGAATTAGGGAAGACCGTAGAGGTCAAAGGACAAGTTGACCTCAAGGTTCTTCTGAAGTCAGGGTTTCCGGATAACGGCATGCAGGCGTCCCGGAGACAGCAAAGCCATTTTATTGCAGACAGCTATGCACAGAACGCGAAGTTCCTCTGAGAAAGCAGGACCTCAGGTATGGTAGTGCATACTTGTAATCCTAGTGCTGAGACAGGAGGATCGCAGGATTGCTGCCAGCTTCAGCAATTTAGCCATGCCCTCTGCAACTTAGGGAGACCCTGTTTCCCAATAAAATAGGGCTGGGGGTGTAGCTCAGAGGCAGAATGTACCTGCACCTGGGTATTCAATCCCCAGTACCACACCAAAAACAAACGAAGAAGCAGGACCTGGGTCAGGGAATATTTGCTATTTTAATATCTTAACTATTTCTGCAGTGATTTAACTGGGGATATTTCTTCAGAAAAACAATGATGCTCTCAAGCACACACTCACTGGAGATGTGGCACTAATGGGCGTCCGCATTGAAGGGTCTATTTTTTTTTTTGCAGTACTGGGGATTGAACTCAGGGGCATTCCTCCTCCGAGTTACACCCCCAGCCCTACTTTTTATTCTTTATTTATTTTGAAACAGGGTCTCACTAAGTTGCAGAGTGCCTCACTAGGTAGCTAAGGCTGGCCTCGAACCCAGATCCTCCGGTCTCAGCCTCCCAAATGCTGGGATTACAAGCGTGCGCCACCATGCCCGGCATTGAAGGGACTATTCTAATGTCACTCAGGCCTCAGGCTCTATTAGCCTCTATTCTTTTCCACTGGTTTCTTTCTTGTTAAGCAAAATGGGAAATGTAAAAGAGAAAAAAAAAATCTAAGATAAATCTGAGGACAACTAAAGCAGAGTTTTCATAAGGAGAAAAACTAATCATCCCAGATGCCTTCCTCTAACCGTATGAAATACATCAAGTTGCTCCTGGTATTCGTACCCATTAAATACATCTTAAACAGACCTAAGATTAAAGTGGTCGGGACTAAGGTTCTGTTCAGTTTACTGCTGAGTTAGGGACAGTAACCCCAGCTGAGCAATACAGTGACTAAAGATACATGCCAGAAATTATTCAAGACCTAGAAAAAGCCCTTTTAGTTGGTTGTTGGTGGTAGTACTGGGACTCAAATCAGGGCATTCTATCTTCAAGCTACACCCCAGACCTTTTTATTTTGAAACAGAGTCTCACTAAATTGCTGAGGCTCCAATCTGCAATCCTCCTGTCTCAGTTTCCTAGGTACTGGGATTATAGGCACCCAGCTGAAAAAGCACTTTTAAATCACAGTAAAAAAATACCAGTGACTATTTTCTCCATATGCACATGAATCTGACACAAAACTCATTTTACTGAGGAAAAAAAATATGATCCCCGACCAGGCTGTAAAACTCATTAATTAAAAAATATCTGGCTAGGCATATTAACGCATGCCTCTAATCCCAGTACTTGGGAGGCTGAGACAGGAGGATCACAGGTTGGAGATCAAGCCTTGAGCAACTTAAATGAGCCCATCAGCAACTTAGCAAGACCCCATTTCAAAACAAAAAGGAATGGGGGTATAGCTTGCAGGTAAAATGCCCCTGGGTTCAATCCCCAGTATGTATAAACACACACACACACACACACACACACACACACACACATACATACATACACCTATATAAATGGGGCGACAGAGCAGCTCTGACCCAGGCGTACTTCCCAGCAGGGCTTTCAACCCCATCTGAGGACGAGCTCTGGTTGGACCCCCTGAAGCTCGTGAATCTCACCCAGGAGGGTCCTAGAACTGAATCCTAATTGTACCGAGAAAACAATGCGTGTGTCCAGGACCGGGAAGGAAGACGGACTGAGAAGAACCAGAGCCCAGGAGAAAGCCAGAAACAGAGAGAGCCAGGAAATCACCGGGTCTAGCCAAACCTTGTTTCATAAGCAAGGAAAACAGAAGTTCAGCACATGCATGTGCACACGCGTGTGTGCGTGCGTTCGTGTGTGCGTGCATACGTGCGTGCGTGCGTGCATTCGTGTGCGTGCGTACACGCATGCGCAAAGCTGCAAAGTGACAGACCAGGGTCAAGCCAAATCATGGTCACACCAGTGAAGACGCTTCGCACAGCCTGGCCAACAGCCACCCATCTGGACTTTCAAGCACATGTTCTAAACTTCTCAGGCTTGAACCTCCTTGTCAATCAAGGGACTTTGCGTGACTAGTTTCTTACCAACCAATATAATGGGTTGTAAGAACAAAATGAGGAGAAGCATAAAAATGAGCAGCATATCCCTCATTTCAGCACCCTTCTGATGACCCTCCCCAAAAAACCCTCATTTACATAACAGATCACAGGTTAACACACATCTGCACACATATTATTCCAGAGGTTCACGAATTTTAGTAGGCATTAATATGGCCTGGCAGGTCTGTGAAAACACAGACTTCTGAGCCCTACCCTGAGTCTCTGATGCAGTAGGTTGGATGGGGGCCTGGGGATCTGTGCTCCTAGCAGGGTCCCAAGTACTGCTGATTCTGCTGGTTTAGGGATGACACTTCAAAAGCCTCTGCATTCCTCTCTTGGAGCCTCATTCAAACCAGCACAGAAGAAAGAGCTAACAGGGTCCTCACTTTACAAAGGAATGTGATGCCTGAGACGTTAGGGGTTCTGCAGTTTTACCTAATTGCTAATCAGGCCGGCTCTGGATCCAGACTGCCCATGTCCAAACCCTGGCTCTATACTTACTGATTCTTATTAGAGGTAATTCAGCCTCTCAGTGCCACAACTCCCTACCTGTAAAACAGGTGTAATTACAGCATTTCACATGCAGGGCTCTTACGAGGATTAAGGAATATTAAAGCACTTAAGTCCGTGCCTGGCACACAGCAACCCCTGGTTATGTGGTCACCCACTTTACGATCACTGCGTACGTGACGGAGCTGAGGCACAAAACTAGGTCTCTAAGTTCCTGTTAACCATTGTCTACCCGAATGCATTTTGGTGCCACAAAACAAAACTGGTGGGGGCCACAAAACATTTTTTTACCTTTTTAATTTTAAAGACCTTTAAAACTGAAAGCCTAAAAAAGAAAACCAACATCAATAAAAAGAAAACAAAAAAAGGAAAAAACTGGAAGACATTATCATCATCATCATTATTATTATTATTTTGTACTTGGGTTTGAATCCGGGGACATTCTACTTCTGAGCTACACTCCCAGCCCTATTTTATTTTTTATTTCAAAGAAGGGTCTCATTAAATTACTGAAGGCTTCACTAAGTTGCTGAGACTGGCCTTGAACCTGTAATCTTCTTGTCTAAGCCTTCCAAGTACTGGGATTACAGACGTGTACCATCACATCCAGCTTAAAACTGGAAAACTTTAATGAAAATTCTAGATCCAATAAAAAAAAGATCCAGAATGAAGTGGCTTGTTTAAGATCATGTAACTAGTTCTAGAGGCAGGCTCGGATGAACGAAATGAACAATTAAGAGTCACATAAGTGAACTTTATAATAGACTCCAAGTATTCAGTTATACTACCGTGTGTGTGTGTGTGTGTGTGTGTGTGTGTGTGTGTTACTGGAGATTGAACTCTGGGGCATTCTACCTCTGAGCCTCAGCCCTATTGTATTCTTTATTTTTAAACAGGTTTTCACTAAATTGCTGAGGACCTTACCAAGTTGCTGAGGCTGGTCTTGAACCTGTGATCCTCCTGTCTTAGCTTCCCAAATACAGGGATTAGAAGCAGGTGCCACCAGGCCTGGTTTATTCAATTATACTTCTCAACAATGAAAACAGTGAAGGAATAAAAACAAGTAAACAATTACCATTTATGCAAGAAATGTACAATCAATCAAATAAATAAGCAATCAAGCAAATACCAGGTCTGTGAACATGTGAGGTGCTAACCCTTTGATATATTTATCTTCTTCAAATATATGCTTTTAGCAACAACAACAAAAAAATTCTTCTTGAGATATAATTAGCGTTAATTCAATACCTAAACACAGAAAATCCCTTGCAATTTCATTTCTTCCTCTGTTCTAAAGAAAGGTAAGTACATCATTTTTCTGGCTTAAACTGAGAAGAAATGAGAAATCTAAATTTTATGGGTGGCATTTCATGATAATTGCTTTACAGTTTAAAATATAAAGCAAACTCCACTTTCTTTTCAAATACATTTTGTTGTTGCTTGGGGAGGGAGTACTAGAGATTGAACCCAAAGGTAAAAATATCCTCAACCCGATTTTATTTCTTATTTGGAAACAGGGTCTCACTAACTTGCTGAGTGTCTCCCTAAATTGCTGAGGCTGGTTTCAAACCTGGGATCCTCCTGTCTCAGCCTCCCAAGTACTGGGATTACAAACATGCGCCACCACGCCTGGTTCTCAAATACATTTGATAACGACGAAAAGTAGGGTGGAAAAGTTCTGCAGTTTTAACATGCCTTTCAAGTTATCCCCAAAGCAATAAAGTATTTTAGGCACGAAAGCTCACAAAAAATAAAATAAGAGTCCATAAAATATGGCCACCTAATTTATAATACAATCTAAAAGTTAATAGAAAGATAACATGCTTTCAACCAGAAATTTAAGCTGGCTTGTTTTCCGGGCCTTAAAAATAAAGAAGCACTTCAGAAGTGGTGGAAAATATACTTGCTGGTCTTCCACATTAGCATGTGATACTTTATTTCAGCATAACTCAGTGTAATGAGTGGTTGGTCGGCAGGAATCGTATCCACTCCCAGTGGAAAGCGCGGCCGTTCCAGCTTCTACCCTGCCGGCCACAATGGAGGAGGACTTGGACCGTTTCCAGCTAGCTCGCTGCATGGTGAGTTGTGCAAGCGAAATACACACATCTCACTCCCCACTCACATCCCCAGCCCATCCTCCTGCCCCAGAGGGAATGGGTTAGAATATCAGCATGGACTATACTGGTAAGGAGAACTAGAGATGGGTCGATCTCTGTTAGAACTCTGCTTTTAGTCCCAGACTTGACAACGTGGACTCCTCTGAAGACTTGTCCCTCTGCATCAATGTTCCCAGCACCTTAGACTTCCCTCCTCACCTACAACTTAGATGCCGACCCTCGACTCCTGACCTCTGGTCCTGCCTCCAGTTCTAATCCATGCAAAACACAAGACAAGCAACAATTACATCAC
>PVLC010042757.1:0-12817 GCA_004027655.1 Graphiurus murinus | reverse complement strand
CTGTCCTTTTAATATCAATGCCTAAAATTACCTGTGTCATGTGTATTTAATTGGTTTTCACTTCCGGTCCTCTCCCCACAGACTTCAATCTCCAGGAGTCTTTCCTTCACCATTCTATCCCGAGTAACTAGAACAAAGGTCTTCAAGTAGGAAATGCTCACGTAATAAATGAGATGCACCTTTATTTGCATGTGATTTTCAGTGAGCTAATAAATTAGATGGAACTTTTATTTGCATATGGTGGTTTGGAAGCTAAGATGCATCTTGAGCTGAATATCTACTTTCTAAATTGCTATGTTGTGTTAATAATCCAACACCTCTACACATCTATGGCTCTTCCTATAAGCATATTGGTATTTTATCTATCTATAATTATACTTAGGGTTTCCTTTTGTGTGTGTGTGTGTGTGTGTGTGTGTGTGTGTGTGTGTGTGTGTGTGTTACTGGGGATTGAACTGAGGGGTATTCTACCTCCAAACCACACCATCAGCCCTATATTGTTTTTTATTTGGAAACAGGGTCTCATAAGTTGCTAAGAATCTTGCTAAATTGCCGAGGCTGGCTTCAAACCTGAGATCCTCCCGTCTCATCCTCCTAAGAACCGGTTTACAGGTGGGTATCACCATGCCTAGCAGGATGTCCCTTCTTAAAGCTAGCTTCGGACTCTTTAGTCATCTTCAACTTTTTAAACTTTTTGCTTCAAAGATACTTATCCAATTTTTTCATCCTGCTTCTTTGTTTAAAACATACTTTTATCAGTGCATTATAATTACACATCATATTGAGGTTTTAGTGTGATAGAAATATAGATGTCTACAGCACCTGGTGTGCTTTGACTTCAACTTTTTGCAAGTTTACATCCCAGTCTTCATCGATGATATGACCATACCAACACTAGCACAGACCGTTGCATTGAAATATTTTGATTTTCAAAGAAAGAAAAATAAAGTCCAACTTTTAAAAATTTCCATTTAGAACTGTCTGCAAATTTTTTATTGTTTCATTACAATGATGTCGATATTGAGGGGCTTACTTTAATGTTACTAATTTAAAGAGAGATCACCAGTGTAGACAGAGCTTCTGTTTTCTGCATCATGAAGTATAAAAGCTGATGGTTTGGCCCCTATTCTTTCTGTAGGGAAAATGAGGTTCTGGGATTAAGGTCCCTGCTTCTCCACAATCCACTCCCTCTCTCCTTCCTTTCCTCAATCTTCTTCTTCACCTTTAACTTTCTTCTTTTTTTTTCCTTCCTTTTCTTTCTTGTCTCTTTCTCCATCCCTTTCCTGCCTTACCCAGAGGGCTTTCCAAAAAAGTAAAACCACAGTAAAAAATGAATGCAAGCTCACATTCCCCAACAGGGAAGCGATTTTCAGAAAGTTCACCCTCCATGGCAATTTTTTAAAAGAAATCCTCACTTTCTCAATACAGAAATCTCTCTCGTCAGAAGAGCTTGGGAGATAAAGATGAAGTGATCGCTGTGCCCCCAATTATACGAGATGCTGTATTTTTACAGGGGAGCTTACCTTGGAAAATGAAATTATTCTATTCCCCTGATTTAAAATCATTCTTGCACCAGGGCTCTATCCTTTATTCAAAGTACATTATAGTTCACCACGATAACCCCGAGAAATAAACGCAGCGGGAAAGGAGACGAAGGCCGGTGTAGTTCTACACTGACAGATCACCCCGGATTATAAAACATGGAAGAATAAAACAAATGACAAATGTATGGGACAGCAAATAGGATCGCCGTTGCCATTTACTCTGTCGGTAGAGGACATCTGGGCTCAGGGAGCCGACTGGAGTTTGTATTACAGCTGCACACCTAGTAGCAGATTAGATACATATATATATATATAACATATATGTGTGTGTACATATATACTCTTGGTGTAATATATGCATTATAATTATACATCATGGTGAGATTCAAAGTGATACAAATGCACACGCATATAACACTTGGTTTTATTTCCATCTCCTCCCCACTCCTCCTCCCCACATATTTAGTGAGATTGAGAGAGATACCTTCATAGATGCACATAGCATTATTTGAACTGTATTCTTCCTTAATCCTCCTTTCTCCACCCCCACCTCCCTCCCTCCAGTCCCCTTCCAGTCTTCTATTGCTCTCCCTCCTCATTTATCCGAAGTCTCTTTTGGTTTCTATTTTCCCTCTAGCTTCCTCATATGAGAGAAATCATACGACCCTTGGCAGATGGAGTTTTGCTGGTATTCTTGGGAAGGTGAGGAAGTACCCATTGCAACCCTGCCTCCGTGCGGACACTCTTCCCTTGGCTTCAGAACCACGAGGCTCTCCCTTGTGCCTTTTGGTAACAAATGCTCAGCTCTGTGACAGGGAGGCCAAAGAGCTTTGCTTTGTATCCATGGAGTTTGCAAAGAGATTAACAGGGTCTAAAGGAATCAAGAACATCTGGAAACACAGGCTTTGCATTTCCCTTTTGTCCAGAGTGGGTCTGAATGCTGAGAGCTGGGGAGAGGATAATTGAACTTACTTTGACCTTGGTGAGCCTGGGACCCGCAGGTGATTCAAATCAGTCAACAGGATGGAAACCTCAGGTGTTCATGGGCAGCACCTGCAGTACAAGGATGGCCGAAGCTGTAACTTCAGCTTCAGATTTCCCCCCATCTGAATAGTATGTTGAGGGAGAAGTAAGCCAAGGAAACTGGTCTGGCTTCTTTTCCATCCAGCAGACATAGACTGAGAATTCCACGTATGTTACTCACGGCTCCAGGTGCTCTGGGGAGCAACATTACATAATAGAGCCATTCTCACCCTGATGGAAGCTGATGTTGCCCAGGGAGGCATAGGTAGATGTGCATGCAGGCACTTATAAAGCAAGGCGCAACTTTATATTTTACTCATTTGATTCATTTGGCTCTCTGCTGGAATGTAAACTGTTTGGGGCAGGGATCTGGGACAGGGAAGGGTTCGGTTATTCACAATTGTGTCCTGTTCACTAGAAAATAGCAAACTTCTAATGAATGACTAACTGCTGGATGAGTGAATTTGTGATGTAGGTGTAATAGCTAATAAGGAGAATCAGACACAGAATTTTCCCAGTAGGTAGATTCTGGAAAAACTGATGTTTGAGTGTGGCCTTAAACAATGAAATTATTTTTTTATTTTTAAGATTGTAAAATTGATATCATAATATAAATTAACTTTGGCAAAAGAAAGAACAAGCGAATAGCTCAGTAGCTCCATTTCCATAGGACCATAAGTATTACTAATGCGTTTCTTCCTCTTTTCCACCACACATATGTTGCTTTCTTTTCTTTTCTTTTTTTTCACAGTACTGGGGATTGAACCCAGGGGCATTCTACCTCTGAGCTACATGCTACACCCCCAGCCCTACTTTTATTCTTTTTTCTTTTCTTTTTGCGGTACTGGGGATTGAACTTATTCTTTATTTTGAAACAGCGTCTAAGTTGCGGAGTGCCTCACTAAGTAGCTGAGGCTGGCCGTGAACCCAGATCCTCTGGTCTCAGCCTCCCAAGTATTGGGATTACAAGCGTGCGCCTCCACACTGGGCCATATGTTTCTTTTCTAAAATAATTTTGTTGGTGCATTGTAATTTACACCATAGTGAGATTCAAAGAGACACGAACATCCACGCATCCATTGGTTGGTGTATTTCCACCCCACAACTTCTCCTCCCTCCCTATTCATGTTAGTGAGACTAGTAGTGATACCATCATATATAGACATAGCGTTATTTGGTTGTTTGAACTGTTCCCTTCCTCAATTCTTTTCCCCTTCCCCTTCTTTCCCACTATTCTTCTCATCTTTCTCCTCATTTATCTGAAGTTCTTTTTCAATCCCATTTTCCCTCTAGCTTATGAGAGAAAATGTATGAACCCTGACGTTCTGAGGCTGGCTGATCTCACTTAGCATAATAGTCCCTAGTTCCATCCATTTTCCTGCAAATGATATAATTTTGTTCTTCTTTATGGCTGAGTAAAATTCCATTGTGTGAACACATCACATTTTCTTTATCCATTCATCTGTTGACAGACACCTAGGTTGGATCCCTAATTCGGCTATTGTGAATTATATAAATGAAAAAAAATGTTTAACATCATTAGCAATCAGGGAAATGCAAACTACACTGAGATTCCATCTAACTCCAGTTGGAATGACAATCATCAAGACTACAATCAATAATAAATGCTGGCGAGAATACAGGGAAATAGGAACTCTTACACACTGTTGGCAGGATTGTAAATTAGGACAACCACAATGGAGATAAGTATGGAGACTCCTCAAAAGACCAGGAACAGAACCACCAGGTGACCCAGGTATGCCATTTCTATCAGTATCTTTCCAATAAAATTAAAGTTAGACTACTATAGTGATACATGCGCATCCAAGTTTATTGCTGCAAAATTCACATGTGTCTTTCTAACAAGGTTGCAAAACTTCCCCTGTGCTCAGGATGCAAAGCCTTGCTTCTTCCTATTAGAAGGCACTTGGCTATGTTGTATGCAGACCTTTAGATGAGTAATGTTTTAATATAGCCAAGCCATGATGTACTCAGATAGACAACAAAGAGCCAGAAGTAGGCAAGGCCCAGAATTCCTAATAGAAAGCAGAGCCCAGGCTGTGATGGGTGTCTATTAGTATAAGTGACAAAGAAGACAGGACTCAGGGAATTACTCTATGCCCATGTTTGAAGCTATTCTGCAGCCCCATAAATCCATTAGTGTTTTCAGAAAGTAGTTTGAAAGATCTCAGCTGTAGGTTTCATGGGAACTGGTCCTTGAGATGGAGGATCATACTGAAAGGAGAATAAAGAAAACACTGGAAAAAACTCAACTGTTGAGATCAGTGCAGGAAACCTGGTTGTCTACAAGTACTCATTTTACAAGGAGAAAAAAAAATACTGGTCTCCAATTTGGAGTCCCCAAGGCCATCTGACTCATGGCTCTGTGATCCTCAGGCAGAACATCACACACACACTTAGTTAACTTCTCATACACATTGGAGGCATACCATTCTTACAGAAAAGAATGACTCCAGGCCCTGCCCAGCTCCTCTGCTGGAGCTCAGAAATCAGGGCGATGCTCTCTCTCATCAATGACAGAAGACTTCTGTGAAAGCAATCTGGTCCCTCCCTGGGCCACTCAGATTCCTGTTCAGCTCTCTTCCTAGAAGCCCAAGGGATGAACTCCTGGGTAGACCATGGGGCAGGGAAGGGGTTAGTTGCTCACAATTGTGTCAAATTCATTAGTAAATAGCAAACATTCAACAACTAACTGTTGGATGAGTGAAATCCTGATGTAGGCACTAGGATGCAAACACATGCCTTAAATGACCACCAGTCACCTTGTTTATAAATTTGACCCATACAAATCCATTCCTCAGTGTCAAGTATAGCAACCACAAAAACAGTAAGGGGCTCTGTGAGACTGGGTCAGAGCCATTGATGTGTAGATATATGTTGTTTGTGCTTGGTAAAGGAATACATATATAACTGTGTGTACATATATATATATAATATATTTATACATTATATATTTATATCATAAATTGCAATATCTGTGCACATGGTGGTGCAAGCCTATAATCCCAGTGCTTGGGAGGCTGAGACAGTGTCTGTAATTCCAGTACTTGGGAGGCTGTGACAGGAGGATCTCAGGTTTGAGGCCAGCTTCAGCAACACAGCAAGACCCTTAACAACTTAGTAAGATCTTGTTTCAAGATATAATAATAAATAGCTAGAGGTGTATCTCAGATGTAGAATGCCCCTGGATTCAATACCCAGTACCAAAAATAAGTAAATAAATAATACATACATACATACATACATACATACATACATACATTTCAATATCTGTTCTTGGCCCATTGTTTGGATTTTAATGTGAGCAGTGAAATGTTCTCGATGACCTTGAACAAGAATATTCCCCATACGCAGGTCTCAGATCTATCAACTATCTATGGGTGGGATGCAGAAACTCTCTAAGCTTCCTGTACCCTCATAATGGTAAAGCAACATGCCAGA
Organism: Graphiurus murinus; assembly: GCA_004027655.1. NCBI lineage: Eukaryota > Metazoa > Chordata > Mammalia > Rodentia > Gliridae > Graphiurus > Graphiurus murinus. The sequence continues at coordinate 6,788 of PVLC010042757.1, read as the reverse complement.
ATGGTCTTTCAGTGGCTTTGTGTTTATTCATTCTTATACACATGGACCATTCTTGGATTTGCAGTGGTCACCAGTTAGTAAGTCTGAAGTGAATTCATCCAAAGTGATCTGCCAGGGAGAAATTCTTGGCCAACGCTGCCATATATCGCAGCGTCTTCTACTCCATGTGGCAGACGCTGGCCTGCAGGCTAGCCACCTGTATTCGTTGATAACATTATAATGGACTGCAGCCACGGCTGTTGGTTTATGTATCACCTATGGCTACTTCTGCGCTACAGGGCAGAAGGAGTATGGTGGGGCAGATGGTGTGGTCCACTAAGCTGAATGTATTCATTCTCTGACCCTTCCGGGGGAAAAAAAGCCACCCCTGTTTCTATTCCATTTTCACTACTACTGTAAGACTTCTAAATGCATCGGGTCCATATATTTTGTCAGGAAAAATTGGAGAGGATTGCTGTGGACAGAGAAGCACTGGGTCTCATGGTGGGGTCCTCTACTCTTCTGGCCTCTGCCTGCCTGTTACTGTCTTCAACATCTTTTATGGTTCTGTAAATGGTAGAAAAAACGATCTATTGAAAGTGATTCTTAGCCAAAGACAAGCCAAGGAATTGCGTCCAGTAGAAGGCAATTGATTTCTGTCCTATGGGTATTGATCGTTTCTGCTGCCATGTTTGGATCTATCTGTAAATTCATTTCAACACTCTTGATTGCCTATAAAATACGACATTTTGAATTATCCTTTGAACTAGTTGCAACATCTTTCAGGCGTCCTCATTAATTACAACGATAAAAAATCTTTGACACCTTCATTTCACGTTTGTATGCAAGTCAAGGTTTTATTTTTATAAAAATATATATTTTATGCTTGGAGGGTGGGGGGTAGCACACACCTGTAATCCTAGTACTTGGGAGGCTGAGACAGGAGGATCCCAGGTTCCAGGACAGCCTCAGCAACGCAGATAGTCCCTCAGCAACTTAGTGAAACCCTATTTCAAAATAAAAAAAAATGAAATAGGGCTAGGAGTATATGTAGCTCAGAGATAGAATGCCCCTGGGTTCAATTCCCAGTAGTATTGACTTAAAAAAGTGATCTAGTATTAAAAGGTAAGCTTTGAGTTAGATTTAGTTTCTCTCCTGACCACACTATTAGTCAGACGTTTGAAGTCAGACAAATCATTTAACATCTGCGAACCTCGATTATTCCCTCCTATAACATGGTTATTAGAATCGTTTGTAACTCCTATGGTCGTATGAGGATTAAGTGGCATAATTCATGTACAACATCTAATATTCAGTAAACAACCTGGCGAGGGTAGCTTCTGCCATTGTAATTGTGATGGGGAATTGCATTTTCCCTCATCAGCTGAATGAGATTTCCAGCTTCCACTCATATTACCTTCTGGCAGCTGCCTGCATGGAGCTCCCTGGCCTGGTTTGGTTGCTTCTAAAGCAGAGTCTGATGCAAGACTCGGAGAAGGCTGTAAGGAAGCAAGGAAAGTGAGAGATAGAAGCAAAGAGAAGGGGAAAAAAATTATGTGTTTGCTTCCACACAGGTACTACTGTGGAATCTGGAGCATGGTCCTGCTGGAGATTTTGAGAAACACATAGGAGTTGCCTCCAACTCTTCTCCTCTAAAGACAGGAGGCTGAGATATTGGCCTCCGTTGTACATGGCTCCTTGGCTGAAGGTATGATGTAAGGACATCAGCTCCTCCACAATCCCAGGCCATGAGAGCTCGACAAGGTCTTGGGGTGCCAGAGGAAACCTGGAGGCAGCTGGAGGTGCTTGAGAAGGGATTCTGTTAGTGTGCACGGGAACGGTCCATCACGGATGAAATAGTGGCTTCTCAGGGACACAAATGTACCTCCAGTGCCTATCACTGAAAGCAGATGACCAAGTCCCCTGTCCCATCTCCTCTCATGCTTGCTGGTTGTATTCTCTGGGTTTGTACACATTTCATGGGGGCAGGATGTTGTAAAGTGTGTGAGAACAAGTAGCCATACCCCTGATCCCCAAATTCAATAGGGTGGGAAGTCAGCACTTGCGTTAGTGGTAAAGCATCTCTGGTCCAGAGACCTAACCTTCCCCAGCATAAAGGTCTATAGATAAAGCAACTGAACCTTCTGATCAGCCTCTATGGAAAGCCACAGGGAGGACCTTAGTAAGTGACAGGAGCCGGGATCAACTACCCCAGTATTTAACGCTTTGGAAGCAGAGCTAGTTGGATGCTCCAGGTCTTTTGGTGGTTTGAGTCTGGGGAAACAAGCAGGTGGCATATAGGATAGTAACTTCTCCTCCTGTAAACCCTCATGTTGTTAGTCCTACTATCTGAAGTGTACAGTTTGAATGTGTAACACTTTAAATTCATATGTCAACACAATGAACTGATGGTGCCATAGCATCTACATTATTTCAGCCATTGAACACTCTGCTGGAGTCTTTACATATACTTTATCAAAGCTCTATAATCAAGGCAAAACAACAGAGACAGGAGAGAGATCAGGAGTTACCGGGGATCTAGGGACTGGAGAGGAGGGTGAACAGGCAGAGCACAGGAGAATTTGGGGCACTAAAACTCTTCTGTAGGATACTCTAGTGACCAATACACAAAACAATGGATTTGTGCACCACAAAAGTGAATTCCAACATCAGCTATGGATTTTAGGCAACAGTAATGGATGCCTACTAGTCTATCTATTCTAACAAGGTACCACACTAATACTACATGTTCACAATCGGGGAAATGGCCAGGGGAAGGAGAGGAATAGAGGCAAAGTTTGTACTTTCTGCTGGATCTTGCTATAAACCTAAAACTGCTCTTAAAAGTAAACTCTAAGCTGGGCGTGGTGGTGCACACTTGTAATCCCAGTACTTGGGAGGCTGAGACAGGAGGATCACAGGTTCACGGCCAGCCTCAGCTACTTAGTGAGGCCCTCTGCAACTTAGTGAGAACCTGTCTCAAAATAAAGAATAAAAAATAGGGTTGAGGGTGTAGCTTGGAGGTAGAATGTCACTGGGTTCCATCCCCAGTACCAAAAAAAAAAAAAAAAAAAAAAAAGTAAACTCTATTAATTAAAAAGAAACACATCTTTATCTTTGCACATGGCCCTTTTGGTCTCCTGGTTACAGATGAAGGTAGCGAGGCTCTGATGCACTAAGAAGTTCCCTGGGCCACAGGCTAACCGTGGCCTGGCAGGGAGGGGAACCTGGTTCCCATGGTTCCCAGCTTCATTTTCCCCGCCACCGTGTGCCCTACTTCCTTCCACACTGCCGCCCACCTCCCTGTTCAGTGCTCTCTCTCCTCCCTGGCAAGGTGCCTTCCCTCTTTACTTTTTCTGCCATTTCATCCTGGCCTATCCCCTTGGGTCACCCTGTCAGCACACTGCAGTCATACTCTCCAGGGAAACCAGCCAGCCCATCCACCGGAAGCTTCCTCAGGCTCCTGCAGAGGGACATCGACCTGGATCCCCATTTCATGGAGGTATCCCAGGGGCTACAAGGGATGGGTCCACCTCCGTGTTTCTGGTCTTTGAAAAGCCCGGGCTAGTGGCAGCCATGGGAATCGGGCTCACTCAGTTACCCTTCCGCTAATTTATAATTTAGCTGACACAACTCCACTGCTGTTTTATTTGTCTCCAATGAACGTCAATTGGTGCAGCGGACAAGGCATTGGAGAGCTAAATTAACTAAAGTATTGTGTGAATTAGTTAGGTTACACTGAAATACAGCCACCATTCCATTCCCCAATTTTTTTTAATCTTCCATCAAGAGCCAAGCCCTTCCCTCTCCCATCCCAGAAGCCCCCCTCCCCCGCAAAAAAACTTCTGTCTTCTCTCCATCTTCTACCTCAAAATAATTTACTCTGCATGGAAAAAACACAGCTAGGAGGATAAAACTTCAAATATATAAATAATAATGAGAACTCTTAATAAAATCAGACGAATGTTATGCATGCAGACATCAATTACAACGGATTTTTAAAGATTTTGATCTAGAACCCGGGTGGTGTTACATTTAGACTAATAACTGTAACTGTGATTTATGGGTTTGCAACCAAAATGGTTTCAGTGCCTCGCTATATGTCCAGGCAAAATTTATAGTCTGCTGCAGAATGTATAAATAATAAACAGCCATATGTCATCAGGCATTTAAAAATGTGACTCCTTCTGCAGCGGCAATGGGCTAAAATGAATTAAAGTCTTAAGTTCATTGGGAATCAACTTATTTGGGAGCACTTTAAGGAATGGGCTCAAATGCAAACACTGATTTAATATATTTTCTCCCCAAGTCAAAGAAAAATGGCTATTGTAAAAATGACAAACACTCTGTGGAAACCTCCGGAGTCCTCAAATTAACAGGAGCATGAGAGAGACAAGGAAGGCTGGTTTGGATGCACCAGGAAAGATCCCAGGCAGGTATTTCTCTGGCTCTGCTGAGATTTCGAATTATTATGAAGTCTTTCGATATGGTCAAAATAAGTAAAATAAGTTGATGATGGCATTCCACCTTACAGCTTCCCATCAAGTTCTGATAAGGGCTGTGGAGATGGGAGATGCAGCTGATAGAAGATGAAGCCTGTTTGCTTATTTGGACTTCCCCACAAGTTTTATACTCCTTCTAGGGCTCAGCTTCTTCATCTGAAAATGGGATGAATACAGTCCATGAGGCAGAGTAGCTGGGAGGATTGAAAATATAGTAATAAAGGGCGTGACAGCAACTAATTGTAGCACCTGGGACAAGCAGTTGATGCTTAATAAATGTTGGTGCTGATCTCTTTGTAGATCCTCCAGCAGATGGTAAGATGCTAGAGGCACCAACCAGGTCTTATTCGCCTTTCTGGGGATGACATCTAGAAGAGGAATTAGTGTGTCCCCCCTGGAGGACTCACTGAATCAGCGTCTGTGGTTCCATGTTTCTGGTCATGACTAGGAAGCCCAAATATTACAAGAGTAATGGGGCAAGAGAAGGTTGCATAGTTGAGATTGTTAAGGGATTACATGGTCCTCATTTGTACAATTACAGCAAATTCAAGCCTGCTTCCTGGCTGGGTGTGGTGGTGCACGACTGTAAAATCCCAGCACTTGGGAGGCTGAGACACGAGGATCACAGGTTCAAGACCAGCCTCAAAACTTAGCAAGACACTCAACAACATAGTGATACTCTATTTAAAAATAAAAAATGATAAAATTGGGGGTGTAGATCAGAAGTAGAATGTCCCTGGGTTCAATCTCTACTACACCCCCCCAAAATAATAATAAAGCTTACATCTTTCAACTTTCAGCTAATGTCAGAGTTTCATCCTTGAAAATCAAAATCTTTTTAGAAAATGATTCCTCAGCCAGGTGTGTGGATGCACACCTGTAATCCCAGTACTTGGGAGGCTGAGACAGGAGAATCACAGGTTTGAGGACAGCCTCAGCAAAGTCAAGACACCCATCAATTTAGTGAGACCCCGTTTCAAAGTAAAATAGGACTGGGGGTCTGTATCAGAGATAGAACACTCCTGGGTTCAATTCTCAGTACCTACCCACAAAAGAGTGATTCTTCATCTCTGTGGATTTTCAAATAATCAGCTGATGAGACATTAACCTTTCTTCCTAACTCAAGCTATCAGGAGTACAGGCGTCTAACATGATCTTAGTAATGTTTATTCTGAGAGTCAAGTGCTGGGTTTGGTCATTCTCTCCCTTCTTCCTGATAAATGCTCTCCAACTGCTCCACTTTGCTTTCTCCTCTTTATTCTAATGGTCTCTGTTACTTCCCTCAAATCTACCTTCCAGTCTGAACCGCTGTCAGGTCTTACCTTTAATTAGTCTTCCTAATTGCTCTTGTAGAACTGCAAACCTGGTAGCCAAATGTTTCAGGTGTCTTTCACTGCACAAGAAAACAATTTCTAAGGGGTTGGCTTGAAATCATGTGTTGATACCTCTTCTGGTTCTGCCTGCTCTCTGAGAGAGATGGCTCTCACGTGGGCTGCTTTCTGTGGTCCTAATCAGATGCCAGCTGGGTCTGGGGGTCCCTGGAAGCCTCCACAGGGCTACACAGCCAAATAGCTTGGCACATGGCTTGCAACTGTTGCTGGCTGCAGGTGTGTGCTCAGCTGGGGCTGTGGACAGAAGCACCCACACGTGGCTTCTCCATGTGACTTGAGCATCCCACAGCTGGTTTTGAGAAAGAGTAGCCTGATATCACGCATCCCCTGAGGCTGAGAGGAAAGCTGCAAGCCTCTGTAGTGCCTACCCTGCATGAATGATGCCCTATTCCATTGTTGAAAATATGGATGGGGAAACCTGAGGGTGACTGTCATGGGATGTGGCTCACTGAGGAGCCATCTACAGAGACTGGAACTGTCTCCATCAGCATCCCCGCTACTGTAATCCCAAACAGCTGACAACGCAAATCAGAGGAAAGGTTTATTTGCTCACAGTTCTGGAGATTTCAGAGGTCGGGTCTGTGTGTCTGGAGCTCAGGACATAGTGTTGGGAAGCAGAGAGAAAGAGAGAGAGCAAGGTCTCTGCTCTCACATCTTGGAGGGTGGAAGCAAGAGAAAGAAAACAAGGAGATCCAAAGACACAGCACAGTCCCTAATGCCACACTCCCAGGGATTCACCTTCTCCAGTCACAGTCCACCTTACTGGGTACTTACCCAGTAAGTCCACTACAATGGATTTACACGCTGATGAGATTACAGCCCTCAGGACTCAACTGTCAACTCTGATCATTAATAGATGAGCTTTTCAGGGAACATTCACCATCGAACTGTAAGAGGAGCCCATGTGAGTTGTTAA